>BPLS01026077.1:39027-67222 GCA_019656275.1 Rhododendron kiyosumense
TGGTGGTTGTTGCATGGCTTTTCAGAAAACCTGTGAAGAAGGTGGGCACATTTTGTTGGCCTTCTGTTGCTATCTGCATCATTGAACTCCTCATCTGTATCAAGTTTCGACATGGTGCATTTTCTGTCTTATTATTCTCATGGAAAGTACTTATGGTGGTTTGTTTATGACTCGGTGTCTGCTAGACCGACTAATCAGGAGGACTAGTCTCACCGTCTACTAGTGGGGCTTAATTAAAGCCATCGCAAAGCCTGTATGGACTGGCCCAAGACAAGGACCAAAAGCTTCTTGAGGCCCTGGTTGCCACATGACTACCATTGTGCCCACCCTTGGGGGTCCAATTAAGGTTTTTTTTTTTTTTATTGGATTGATGCTAGTACCAGTATTACACTTCTATTTCCTGGAGTCATCCATATATCGCAACAGTTATGTGTTTATGATACATCCCTGACACTGGTATCCAAATTAGACACTTGAATTCTCTTCTTTGGATGATATTTTGTAGAAAGAAGATCATATGATCTAGTATTGCAATACTTCCCTTTGCTAAGACTAATTGTTAATGGCGATCTGACATCTATATGCACCGGCACCCAGCACTTGTACTCAGTTTGGTTATCAGCAATTTCGAGTTGATCTGCTTAGAAGAGCTATCTGACAACATCTCTATTTGTTTACCGCCAGGATTATTCCCCCAGCCAATGCCTATGTGGTTGGTGGTTTTCTGGACTTCCATCGCTGGTGTCCTTTCGATATTTTTGATTGTGTGGTCGTGGCAACTACATCGGACTCTGCAGAGAAAACAACAATGATTGTGTCATTTTACTAAGTATCATTCTTTCATTCCTTTTTTGCTGTGTAAACCAACCACCCTTGTAAATTATCACCATGTTGAGTTGTAAATGCTTATTACTTAGGTTAGTTGAGCGCAGATTCGGAATAGAAATTACTCCATTTAGGTTGTTGGAAGGGTTTTCTAAATTTAGTCTCTCAGAATAATGAATTTTTTTCTTCCATTATCAATTTGTAACCTGTTCATATATTTTTGTTGACCAGAACCATTGGTTTTGTATCTTGATTCTCTTAGTTTGTTGGTGAAGTTAACATTGAACATTTTTTTGTTTGCTGCGTCTTCTCACAGCGATTAGAAGCTTACATTATTTTGCTGGTTTGTTTGTTGGACTTAGTTCTTATGAATAATCTCAAAGTTCCTTAGTTATTCCTATACCTTGCTCCATTCTCGAGTGTCTGACATCCGTATTTGTCGAGTTAATGGACCTTAGCTTTTCACCACTGAGAGAACAGACCAAATTATCAATACATCCTGGTTGAGTTTCGATGAATTTGCTGAACTTAATCTTCTCTCTGGGATCCTTCTATATATATGTGCACACCCTATTCATACTCATCAATCTGTATTAAACCTATTATTACATACTGCTTTTTACCAGACATGCTCTTGAATTGTGCTGCTTTGGTACCTTTTGGTGAACTCAAATCTTAACCTCATAACTCCTTTATTTTATTTAAGTTTTTTTATTTCCTTTGAATATAGAGCTGAAAATATGACAAGAAACTGGGATGTCCAAGCAGATCCACTCCCAGTCTAATTCCAGTCCATCCAAGAATCAATTGACGATTGATGCTCGAATTCTTGAGTAGGAAGAGCTTGCTATATCACTTGAACCAAACATAGCTCTGGGTGGAAATCGGCGAGGTAGAGTGCTTTCTTTTCCATGAGGTCCTTCCCCTAGCAATCTCCGCCCTTTTGGCTTGCAGTAGATGAGTATACCTAAGCTGCACCTCATCAAAGCACCTGAGGAGCCCATTGCCTTCAAGAGTTTCTGATGCCCACTGAGTACCCATTAAGTCTGATATTTATTAAACATGGAAAGGTCTCGAAGATTTCTCTTGATAGATTGCTGATTTCCAGCATTAACTTAGTGATTTGCTCTACTGTATTTCCCTTGTATAGTTCTCTTGATTTCTGCAGTTTTCCTTGTAAAGCATAACACAATGTATTCTTGTCTTATATATATCAATAACTGAAGGTATCTCCATACACAAGAAGGGAGAGAACCATTTTAGCAAGCAATCTTTCTTCTTAGTATATTCTGTAATATGGTATCAGAGCAGTGAAAGATCTTGACTCTATAGCCATGGCAGACAAAGAGAAAGATAAGGTTCCTAGTTCGAATGATGTACTAGGATCTGATGACCCATACTTCATACACCATTCAGACAACCCTACTGCTGTTTTAGTTTCTCCATTTCTTTCTGGAGATAACTACGGAACATGGCTTCGTGCAATGACCATGGCGCTTCGCGCTAAAAATAAACTTGGCTTTGTCGATGGTTCAATCGAAGAGCCCGAGGAAACCACCCAACTACGTCAATGGGAGCGCTGCAATGACCTTGTCAGTTCATGGATCCTCAACTCCACAGAAAGTGAGATCCGTGTTAGTATTCTATATGCACAAACTGCAAGGGAAATATGGATCGATCTACGTGATCGATTCACCCAGACTAACGCGCCGAAAATCTATCAACTGAAGCAATCTATTGCTAACACCACACAAGAAGACTCGTCAGTCTCCACATATTTTACAAAGATGAAGGCGTTATGGGATGAACTCAATTCCCTTTCTACTTTGCTGCCTTGCACTTGTGGCCATGGGAAAGCTAATGCAGCCCTCCAACAGCAAGATCGTGGGATGGAATTTCTTCAAGGCCTTCATGGGCGTTATTCCGGTCTTCGAAGTCAGATCCTACTAATGGATCCATTCCCAAATGCCACCAAGATATATGCCTTAGTGCGACAAGAGGAGAAGCAACAAGAGATACATTCTTCAAGACCATCCATCACTACTCCAGAAGCTGCTGCTCTTGCAGAGAACTCAGCTGTTACAAATAGTGCAGAAAAAAAGTATGTGCCTGTCCAAAACCGTGCTAATTTTAGTAGCAATAACAGGGCTCCTCATCAAAACTATCCATCGAACCGTCAAAATGCATATTCCAATCAGCGCAATAGTGGTGCAGACAATCGTCGGATGGGAAAATCACGGATGCATTGTGATTATGTGATTTGGACAATCATAATATAGACACCTGCTATAAACTGCATGGTTATCCAACTGATAAACCAAGGAATTCTCGCAGAAATCAGGGCCATTCGAACCCCCTTTCTTCAGGGCCTTCTCGGGCTAATGATCGAGCAATGGTCACTGCTCCTATGGTTACACAAGAACAGTACAACAAAATTTTGGCCATGCTCTCATCAGGTAGCACAGATTTCAATGCTAACTTAGCAGGTATAGCTCTTTCTGCTCCATCATTTTCTGCTTGGATTATCGATACAGGTGCTAGCAACCACATGTGCTCTTCCCTATCACTTTTCTCATCTTATAAACCTTGCCCTAATCCATCTTTTGTTCAATTGCCTGATGGCTCTGATGCAAAAATCACCCACATTGGAACTGTGGTTCTTTCACCAGATTTGCAACTTGATAATGTATTCTACATTCCATCTTTTAAATTCAATCTATTATCTGTGAGTCAGCTCACCAATTCCCATCAGTACTCAGTTGTTTTCTTGCATGATCGATGTATTTTTCAGGACCTGTCCGCGAAGAGGACGATTGGATTGGGTAGTGTACATGGCAATCTCTACTATCTTCAAGCATCTTCTGCAAACCTAGTTACTGGAACACCTACCATTGACATCTGGCATTGGCGGCTTGGACACCCTTCCCATCACCGAATGTCTGAACTAGCAAAGAATGTTTCCTCTATTTCTTATTCCCCTCTACATGTTTGTGACATTTGTCCACAAGCAAAGCAGACCAGATTATGTTTTCCTCATAGTTCCATTTCTACAAATAAACCATTTCAATTAATCCATGTTGACATTTGGGGTAGTTTCTCCAAACCATCCATGAGTGGTGCACGATTCTTTCTTACCATTGTGGATGAGTTTTCACGTTGCACGTGGATATACCTTATGCGTTTCAAGTCTGATATGAAATATCATTTGAAATCTTTTTTTTCCATGGTAAAAACCCAATATCATTGTCAAATTAAACATATATTTTCTGGTCAAGGTGAGGAGTTTCTCCCAGAGATTCAACAAATTCGATCCGACAATGGTAGTGAGTTTTTATCCAATGAAATGCAACATTTTTTTTTTCTGAAAATGGGATTATTCACCAGCGTAGTTGTGTGTCTACACCTCAACAAAACGGTGTTGTCGAACGCAAACATCGTCACCTCTTAGATGTTGCTCGAGCATTAAGATTTCAAGCCAACTTGCCCCTTTCTTTTTGGGGAGAATGTATTCTCACTGCAGCTTATTTAATCAATAGAATCCCTACACCCTTACTTCAGAACAAATCACCATATGAAGTACTATTTTGCACCCCCGCTTCCTATTCACATCTTCGTGTATTTGGTTGTCTAGTTTTTGCTCACAATGCTCACATAAAACACAAATTTGACCAACGTGGAAAGCCCGGAGTTTTTGTTGGATATCCTTATGCCCAAAAAGGTTACCGGATTTTTGACATCAAAACAAAAAGCATATATGTGTCAAGAGATGTTGCATTTCATGAAACAATTTTTCCCTTCAAAGATATTTCATCAGACTTCACTCCACCAGCGGTCATTCCTTTACCTATCGAGGATCATCCACAATTTGATTATGCACCAACTCAACCCATCTCTTTATCAGAACCAAATTTGATCCGCCCGAACAGACCACCCATTACCCAAATTTACCAACGCCGCCACCAACCTATCCAAAATGAACCTATTGAGGTCCAGACTCCTCCATCTCCCTCAGTTCCAGCAGCCACATCTGAACCTACCACCATGCCTCATGTTGCTGATAATTCCTTGAGCATTGACAATTCCCATGACACCAGTCATACCAATCGTCCTCCTCGCGAGAGACGAAAACCATCTTATCTCAAGGATTTCCATTGTTCTGCAGTTGCTAATGTTACACTCCCAACTCCTACGTCTTCGCAACGGACAGGTATTCTCTATCCTCTTGAACAATACATTTCCTACACCAATTTTTCTACTAATCATCGAGCCTTTCTATCTTCACTTACCTCCACTGAAGAGCCAAAGTCCTTCTCCCAAGCAGTTAAACTCCCACAATGGCGTGAAGCTACGGCTGCAGAAATCGATGCACTCGAAAAGAACCATACCTGGAGTTTGACTCATTTACCACCCAACAAAAAACCTATCGGGTGTAAATGGGTTTATAAGGTCAAGTTTCAATCTGATGGCACCATTGACCGGTACAAAGCTCACCTAGTTGCGAAGGGATTTACACAGGTACAAGGTCTTGATTACCACGATACCTTTGCGCCTGTAGCAAAACTTGTTACTGTTCGTGCTCTCTTATCAATTGCTTCTATAAAACATTGGTCGCTTCATCAACTTGACGTTAACAATGCATTTCTTCATGGTGATTTAAATGAAGAAGTGTATATGACCCTTCCACCTGGGTTTGCTCGACAGGGGGAGACTCGAGTTTGCAAGTTACATAAGTCTTTATATGGTTTGAAACAGGCTTCTCGCCAGAGGTTCGCCAAGTTCTCTCAAATTATTCAACAAGCTGGTTTTTCCCAATCACGAGCAGATTATTCCTTGTTTACTCGTATTAGTGGACAGTCTTCCACCTTTGTTTTGGTATACGTTGATGATATTATTGTCACAGGCAATGATCTCACAGCGATTCAGCACCTCAAAGATTATTTAGCAAAGAATTTATTCATCAAAGACCTTGGACGACTCAAGTACTTCCTTGGCATTGAGGTAGCCCAATCACAAAAAGGATTATTCTTATCTCAGCGCAAATACACGCTGGATATTCTCCAAGATGCAGGTTTACTAGGTGCCAAACCTTCTGATTTTCCTATGGAACAACATCTTCGTTTAACGCCAACTGACGGTGTTCCCTTATCTGATCCGTCCACCTATCGTCGCCTTGTTGGACGTCTCATCTATCTTACAGTCACTAGACCAGACATTGCATATTCAGTCCATGTTCTAAGTCAATTTATGCAGGACCCCCGCACCTCTCACATGGATGCTGCTACTCGTGTTCTTCGTTACCTCAAAGGTTCTCCCGGAAAAGGAATTCTATTATCTTCAACTAGCTCACTCAATATCAGCGGTTTTTGTGATTCTGATTGGGCTGGTTGTCCCACAACTCGTCGCTCTACGACAGGTTTTTGCATTCTTCTAGGCTCAAGTCCAATCTCATGGAAAACCAAGAAGCAAACTACTATTTCACGCTCTTCCGCTGAAGCTGAATATCGTGCCATGGCAACCCTCACCTCCGAACTTCAATGGCTAACCTATCTCATGAATGATCTTGGGATTCCACACTCATCGCCTATCACTCTCTATTGTGACAATCAAGCCGCCATTCACATTGCTGAGAACCCCGTATTTCATGAGCGTACGAAGCATATCGAGCTCGATTGCCACTTTGTCCGTGAGAAAGTACAATGCAAGTTGATCTCTCCTTGTTATATCCGATCAACTGACCAAATTGCTGACTTATTTACCAAACCGTTGGGAAAGGACCCTTTCAGTCGTCTCACTAGCAAGCTGGGCATTACTCACATACACACTCCACCTTGAGGGGGAGTATTAAACATGGAAAGGTCTCGAAGATTTCTCTTGATAGATTGCTGATTTCCAGCATTAACTTAGTGATTTGCTCTACTGTATTTCCCTTGTATAGTTCTCTTGATTTCTGCAGTTTTCCTTGTAAAGCATAACACAATGTATTCTTGTCTTATATATATCAATAACTGAAGGTATCTCCATACACAAGAAGGGAGAGAACCATTTTAGCAAGCAATCTTTCTTCTTAGTATATTCTGTAATAATATTGTTGTCACTTTTTTTGTGGACTCCATTTTCTGTGATTCCAACTTCATGAGGTTCACAGAGCGACTGAACTATATCTGAACTTCCACACTCTCTTCTGTATTCAAGTATCATACACTCTCCTGTAATTGATCTGGGATTGCCTGAATAGAAATTGTGGTAACAATTTAGATGTAGATATAATGGTTACATGCAAGAAACTCGAATTTTGATTTGGGATTAGAATTTGAGGAACTCTTGTTCCGATTTTACCATGAGCATCCATCTTGTGTATGTGGCGGTTCATGTCCAAGTTACTCCTCTTCAGCTGCGCATCAAAGTTCTCGTCAACATAATTCTGGTAAAGATTTTTCACAAGGAGTAACAGTGAGCGAAAATAAACATCATTATAGCTTATAATTCGAGCAGATGTTTCCGGAACATTATCTATAGTATGGATTGAATCATTTTCCTTCTCAATATCGATAAGTAGATTCATGCGGAGCATTTCAAACAATTGAAATCCAATTCCAGTGAGTTCTCTACCTTCAGATCAGATTTCACATATCTGGCTTTGTCATCCAGTTTTTCAATCTTTGTAGTGTCTTCCCAACCACTACAATTTGTGAGAGTAAAAACATAGAGCGAGGGTTGAGAGAATGAGCGAAGGATAGTAGTAGAGACTTACGTGACCTAGGTATCGCCCAAATGAGCCT
This sequence comes from Rhododendron kiyosumense, assembly GCA_019656275.1. Lineage (NCBI taxonomy): Eukaryota > Viridiplantae > Streptophyta > Magnoliopsida > Ericales > Ericaceae > Rhododendron > Rhododendron kiyosumense. The sequence goes on from BPLS01026077.1 coordinate 46,632, forward strand.
TAAAATGAAGGAATAATGATTGTTTTTCAAATGGACAGGAACGAATTGTTTGTGCCGTAAGCTTCACCAGGAGTCCAATTTTCATTATGCACTTCCTTTATCTACAGGGGATTTCGGTAAGCAATAATACTCAATGAAGAAATAAGCACTGGGCATACACAGGAGAGGCTTGATCATGTTTCTTGTTTTCTTTATTACAACGCTAAAAGTCACCATTAGAATCTAATACAAAATTACATAAATAGGAAAAATGAACAAAAAGACGATGTTAGAAAGGAAATCATTCCAAAATGTTGCAACTTGAGATGATTTCCCTCATTGAGGATGGCATTTAGGTCAGTGCTAGAACCATTGGTTAAACTGTCAGTGATCCCAACATGACTGATGAAGTCTCTGAACTCTGAAGCAGACAACATCGTGCGGTTCTTCATCTTGTAGCTTAAACATCATCTATGAATCCCCTTCAGCTGTTTCAACCTTCATGGTCGATTAATTTCTGAAGAATTGCCTATCAATACAAGTAAAATGATATCAATCACCAACTTCTGATATATAAGGTAAGCCAAAATTGTTGACATCATAATAGGTCTATAAATGATGCTAGGAAGCTAGCTTTTTGGAACATTGTAATAAGATAGATACTGAAAAAGAGCATGAAAATATTCCCACAGAGCTACGTAGATTCTTACGTATAAAGTCAGATGTTTATCGATTCTCAGATGTACGGTTAGGTTATTTTTATGAAGCACGAAAAATTAAGACCATTAACATGATGCATGCACTACAATTTTCCAAACTTACGGGACAAGAGCGATATGATTTTAACCCTTGATATAGTTCATGGTAGGAGATTAAAAGCTTCACCGGGCGAAATTCAATAGACTGATTGTGCCCTCTGTGATCCATAAAAGAGATCAATTCACGTGCAAGAAGGTGCTCAAATGCCTATAGAAGTTCAGATAAACAGTTAGCCAAAATATGCTTGGGGGATATATTAGAAGCAATGAATATCATGCAAAGTTCGATACCAACCCGTAAGCATACACTCCGAGAATAGTAATCCGATGTCTGAAATGAATCATGTATACTTTTGTACTCTGGAATGCATGATTAACACAATAAGTCCAAACATATTGCCAGAGTTGTACTAACAGAATAAACAAAACAACACTTGAGGTGCACCTTTCATTACAGAATTGAAGTTGTACGAGTCTTGCTCCTTTACTTCTAACCTCCTCATGCAAACCAGTATATAGAGTTCAAGAATGGAGCAATCTGCTTGAAAAAACGGTTGAATATGCACAGACAACATTTAGCGACACATAAGTCTACTTCAAAAGAAACTCAACAAAATGGTGATAAGAAGTCAGGTGCCTGATAGATATTTCAGCACCTTTGTGACATATGTAGATGCCTAGAGAAGCAAGCATGCGACTAGAAGTTTATTGTTTTTGGGTTCGTAAGTGGGCTTCTAAGAGTTTGAATTCCAACTTGAAAAGCAAATGAATGGAATATTTTTGCCAATAAAAAAAACTTGAAAAGCTCGTATCCAACGTAAAAATCAAGGAATAGAAAGATGTTCAAGTTCATATGTGAATTGATCATCTCTTGGAAAGGAAATGCATTTTCCCAAATGATAGCAGCAAAATTATGGACAGAGGAGAGAGAGAGACAAGAAGAAAGTAAAGATTCTCCAATAACAAAAAACAGCCCGAATCATAAATAGTAATCAGCAAACGTAAGGATGCATACAAGAAGAACATTATGATGCTTTCTTCTGTCTTCCCATGGCTCAGATTAGAGTGGCTTAAGAGACATTTAACCAGATTTAGAACTCCAATATTCCCTCTTCCAGAACTTACACAACCAGAAACAAGATTTTGTACCACGTTCTCCCTAAAAACAAACTTAGATACTGTATTAGTCTTCCTTAACAATTCTAATCCTCTTGACTTATTTCTAGATAACGAATTCTACATGTCTCCAAGCTTATTCCTGAATCAAATGCCCCTCATCTTCCCCACTGGATTGGAAGGGAGAACGTCAGATGTAAACAGGTAAATGTGAAAGTTCCATATCATAGCTTATTTATAAATCTGGCCATATTAGAGCTCATCAGGAAGTACTTGGCATCCAGCTCAAGCAAGAACCAAATGGATTCATATAAAATTGCATCATCTTTGGTTTTCTATCAGAATAAAAGGAATAGGGAAAAACCCTATTCTCAGAGTTCACCCTCCAAATCCAAACTATCAGGTGGGTGATGAACCAAGGAAAGTTGAGGAACTCAAAAGTAGGAAATGCATGAGAAAGAGGGAAAGGTATTGAGGTATCCCCATACCATTTAAACATTCCAGCTTTGGCTGCCTTTGGATGCTAGCAAGTGCAGCTTTGAAGTTGTCAATAGACAACAACCCAGTTTCCACATTCATATGACGAATGGCAGAAAACCTGGTGTTAGAGACCATGAGAGTTAGGTTTAGGAACAAATAAAAGCAGTGCACGTTTGCACTAGAATTGTATGCTTTCTGATCCAGAAAACTTACAGAAACTTCAAAAGATGGCTGCATGTGGAATCAGAAGTTGTTAATGTATCAATAAGTTGTTTGAATCTCTCATCGGCTAGTATGTTCTGATGAAAGTCAAGGATTTACATTCTGAGCACCCTATAGGCATACACCAAACTTCTCATGTAATTCACCTTCCCCAAACAGACCACCCAAAATGTAAGCATGGGGTGTATACCCTGCATATGATTGCTGTGGTGCATATTCTTTATATGATTTCTCTCTCCATGAGGAACACAAACAAAAACAACATACAAGTGAACATATGTCAAAATAGATAAACCTTTAAACAAGTTATTTAATCAAGCAATATGGTTTAGAAAACACTATATAGCTCAATGCACATACAAGATTCTCTTATATAAATAAAGCCAATCAAACATGGTAGAAAGGCACACGCATCCTGCCATAGCCCTTCTCAATATAATCTTTTACTTGCCAAAAAAAAAAAACATGAATGTAAAAAGTAAGAAAGCAAAATAAGGAAAAATATAGGAAATGTAGGACACTTCAACAAAAATTAAAATTGAATGTTCATTTGCCATCATGCAAATTTTGACCTCGTGTCAATTTGGATACAGGTACTAATATGTCTGCTCTGTGAGAAATTGTAAAGTGATGGTTTCTTCGTGAAATAGTGAAGCTTCTTTCCCTGCACGTCTTCATGTGCTCACTCTGCATCTCATTATTTCCACTTCTTGTTATTTAATGAAAGGAACTTATCGTCAAGTTTTCTTTCCACACTGTCTGAAGAAGTTTACATGCTCTAAGCCAAACTTGGTTGTGCTATTCAGAAAAACAAAGTTTTAGAAAGGATACAAGAAGGCTTGAGTTGAACTCCAAAACATAGTCATGCGGAAGGCTTGACTCTGTTGGTAACTCCAAAATGTGCTTTAAAAGTCTGCATAACAAATAAGCTAGAAGATTAATACGTCAACACTTTTATCTAGAATCTTCTACCTGGTCATAAGCTACAGCAGCTCTCCAGACGTAAGTTAGAGAAGTACCTCTGCAAATCTTCGTTTGACGGAGGAAGAAACAAGAGTTTCCTATGTGAGAACCGAGATCTCACTCTTTTTTCCAAGAGCTGATCAGCATCCTGCATGTTGTCAGAAATAATTTATCAATTATTAGTGTTCTCTGCCAATTGCAGGACGTTTTTGTGAACCATCAAATTCAATTTTCATGTTTAGCAATTATCTGGAACATCTCTCATTTTTGATAGGACTAAATTAAACCCAGAAACATTAAAAATGTGAAGATACATACCAGTCGGGAACTCACACCAATTACAACAGCTTGTGATGTTAGAGATTGCATTGCATCGAGCAAACTATAAAGTAGTCGTTGTTTACCCTGAGAAGTGCGAGACAGGTAAAGCATGTCACGTCTAGCAACAGAAAAGCAGAGCCATAATAAGGGCTCCAATTTCTTTGAAAAAAAGGGAGTTTAACAGTTACTAATCCACCCAACTGCACCAAATGATCAAGTACAATTAAGCAATCATACATGCACCCAGAAGAAGAAGGAAGAATAAAAAGGTGATGGTTCAAAGATTCAGGAATGCGAACAACAGAAAAGAATAGAAACAAACTTAAGATCTTACCTGGGCAAAGAGGTCAAATTCACCCAGTATGAAAATGACTGATTTGTGTGCTAATCCACATTCCCTAGCAACACCATATGACAAATGAGCATATATATATGCATGGCAAATACAACCAGCCCTGAAGTGTCTGAGGGAAACTACAAATTTTCGATGCATGGAGGCTTACTTTAACATTGATATCATGAACTGGGTGTTATCATCAAAGGATGCCTGCAAAAACATTATGTTGAGATTACAAATACTGAATCAAATATATTCCAAGCACATTGTACATTCTGAAGTGCATTAGTCATGTTACCATTTTTGAGAACAACAGTTGATGTTCCATGCATAATTGTCGAGCAATTTCCTGGATAATAGAAAAGGTAACATAAAAAAGCATCAAAGAGAAAAATGAACACACGGGACAAGTAGAACTTTATTTTCCATACTATAAAAAGGAATGTGGTAACGCTTTTAGTTGAGTTTCCTAAGAGAAGAGCCGCAAGGATGTATATGAGATGCAGATAAGCAATATGACAAGTGTGACCATCGAAAGGCATTGATCTCCAACAATGCAGCTCAGGCTTGAGCTGAATCCCATGATTTAGTAGAATTGGAAGATTTTTTTATTCTTTCGACTGGGAATGAATTTACAGCGAAACCATAAAATTCAAATATATGTGATGTAAAAAACAAGTATAGGGAACATCAATAAAACGAAACGACAAACGAGTATACGAGGTTATCAAGATGAACCTTGAGTGCGCAATTATCATCACTGTGTAAAAGCCCATTCAGCTTTATCTGAAAGCGTCACGAGATTAATCAATATAGTGAAAAGGTACCAGATTCACCGAACATGAAAATCTCAAACGAAACAAGGAACATATCACCATTCACCGTAGTTGTTTTCTTTATAGAAAACAAAAGTAATAAGCGAAGAAGAATGATTGGAATTCTCCCCCATGCATTCAATATCTAATCTTCCCAGGAAAAAGTAAAAGCTGCGCAGAAGCATACCACTGATATCGTGCCGGGATATTCTTTCAATACCTCTTCAATAACAAGCTCTACCACCTAAAAAGTACGAAGTATCAGACAACAGATGAAGAAACAAGAAAATCACGGCATTCTTCTCTATTCCATTCGATAACTAAATTGGGTTAACAAACATATCCATGAACAATTAATCTCAGCAATTAACTTTTACTACTAATATATCTTGATTATTACCGCATTTTTGCCGCAACCTCGGGGACCGAGAAGCAGAACAGAGTTGTTAGATGCCTCGGTGACCGAGCTCAATACGATGAACTTCAACTTACTGAAATTAAACCAAAACGATATCAATCGAAAGAGGTGGAAGTGAAAAACGCGGGAAACAGTGGGGGATAGGGACCTGTAGTTGCTGTCAGGAGAGTTGGAGAAAGGAGCGAAGACGAATCTAGGGTTGCAGAGTCGGTTTCGAAGGAGGATTAGGGTTTCCCTTGCTAGGTCTTGTCGTCCCATTGTCTGTTTGTTTGTTTGGGGTTTTTGCTGCGTTGGGGAAGAAATGGAATGGCGGGAAATATCGCAGCCTCGCAGGCGTGAAGGGCAGAACGTTGGAAATCCTCTGCGTTACGCCGAAATAAGTCACTCTTTTTAGGGAGAAAAATTGTTGAGTGCCGGGTGGATATATCTTACGTAGTACTGTTCGGCACATCTGGGTTGTCTCAATACTTTTGGATGTCTTAGATTGAATTTTTTTTTTCTCAACTCAACACTTTTTCACTGTCCAAAAACGCAATGAATGACTTAGATGCGCCGAGCGGGCATCACATGGTACCCACCTAACATTGAAAATTTTTCCCTTGGTCTAGTAGAAAAGAGAGAGAGAGAGAGAGGAATGATTTTAGTAGTAAATCATTTAGTAGTAAATCATTTAGGCTCCGTTCCAGAAACCTTCTTAAAAAATAAGTACTTATTTTGTCACTTCTCATTAAAAAAAAGAAGGGTCATTCCACAAAACTCAAACAAAAAATTCCTTTCACATTTTCAAACTAAAAAATAATGTAAATGAAAAAAAAAAATTCAAATTTTTTTTGCACCGTATTAAAGATCTCTATGAGATCTATCAAACAAGATCCACAGTGGTAGGAAAATTATTTGCGTAAACACATGATTTTTGAGCTTGAAGTTGCCTTATACAAAAAAATAAGATTGTTGCTATAATAATGGGTGCCGGCGGAGGTAAATCGTACCGGCGGCCGCGCCGGGCCGTCTCCGGCCATCGGACGGCCGATCCGAGCCATCCAAAAATTTTAAAAAAAAAAACCGAGGGGGCTTTTGCGGGAATCAACGGCATCCGAGATGTGTAGGGTACTTGATCCGAGCACCTCTTTTCCGTGTATATATGATCAAGCACCCTACACGGAAAAGGGGTGCTCGGATCAAGCACCCTACACACCTCATATGCCATTGATTCTCGCGAGGGGCCCCTTGTTTTTTTTTATTAGAATTTTTGGACGGCTCGGATCGGGCGTCCGGTGGCCGGAGACCGCCCAACGCGGCCGCCGGTACGATTTTCCTCCCCGGCCGGTTGGTACCTATACAAATTCTTCCAAAATAAGTACCAACCTTCTTATTTTCCGGAATAAGCCTTCTTATTAGACAAAAAATAAGTTCTTATTTGGTTTCAGGAACGGAGCCTAATTTGCACAAGACATATTTTCAAAGAACATGAACCAAATTTTCAACTTTTCTCTGGCCAAAACTTTTAATTTGCTATTTTATTGAATTTAAGGGTTTTGGTCCAAAGCCGGCCCTAAATTGTCAGGGGTTTCAAACAAAATTTAAAAATGAGGCCCTTTTGGTAGACTATTATAAGGGCTAAAAAAATAGAAGGACCCTCTGAAATTCAAAATTTTTTAAGACCTAAAGCGATCGTAAAACAAGCTTTAGAGCAGGGTCAATTGTGGTTTTCTATGGAGATCATTTGGACAGTTTAATTCGTTGCTTTGAAACAAAAATACACCATATTTCGAGATGTTAACGCTGAATTTTGAAAACGCACATAACTCACTCAGTTTACTAGTGCTTGGTTTCATGCTTTTAGGCCTTTTAAGGCCCTTTTTACGTAGTAGTATTTTTTTTTTCTAGAAAATGATTTTTTCACTTTATTTCTCTATAAATACAAAAATTTCAAAGTATAGAACTATAAATTTTAAAATACATTTAGAATTAAGTTGAGTGTAAAACTCATTTAACTTATTTTACTCCTAATTGCCCCCATCTGTTCTAGAGCCCCAATCAGATGGAAAGACAAATGCAACATAAATTATTTACTACTAAGCTGGTGGGTACCACTTGTGTAGTAGTTTTACATTCATCCATAATTGACAGATCTTTGTCCTACATTCATTGAGAGAGTAGTTGACAATATGCTCTTTTCTTTCTCTTCTCTCCTTCTACATTAATTAACTAACCCCAACTCCCCAAGACAGAAGAATTAAGGACAATTAATGGATGGGGGAAAAAAGTCAAGTCTTGAAGCTTGTCTGATCATTACTCCAAACCATGAGAGAAGAGATCATGAAGAAAGCGGCGGCGGCGGCGGCGGTTGGTTTATTATCAGGGAAGAAATACTGGAAGAGGGAAAGAAGCAGATGGTGTTGGCAGGGCCCCTGATAGCAGTAAGCCTGCTGCAGTACTGTTTGCAAGTGATATCCATCATGTTCGTAGGCCACCTCGGGGAGCTCCCTCTGTCCTCTGCTTCCCTGGCCACTTCCTTCGCTTCTGTTTCCGGCTTCAGTGTCCTGGTAACTATAGCTCCACTGATTTTTCAACTATCCTCTTGTGTTTCCGGCATAATGCCTTGTTTGGTTTGGTTTTTGAAAAAAAATTTGAAAAATTGTAGGGGTAATAAGTGGAAAGAGATAGAAAGAGAAATATTGAAAGTAGGGGGAATCTTGGGGGAATTTTTTGAAAAATTCTTTTTGAGAAGGGAAGAGAACAAGGCAAAATTTTATCTCCATCTCCGGGTCCTACTACCCTTGTGTGCAGGGACGGATCCAGAAATATATCCTAGTGGGGGCACCTGTTAAGGTTAATCATAATGGCAAAGTTCATTTTTTTTTAGTCAATCATAAAAAAACCGTACAAAATTAAAGCATGTATTACTAATTACAAAAATTTATTACGTGATACTTTAAGTTAAATTAGGTAAAAATGAGTACAAAATCTCAAACAAAAATTTAAAGTATGTTTTAAATGAACATCAATAAATTTTAGAATGATCAAGCTAGTTTTGTTAATGCCTTCATTTTAAAATATTTCTCTCAGACAGTTAAAAACAAAGAGAATCAAGAAAGAATAGTTTCAAATAGATTAACAGCTCGTAAAGTAACAAGTATAAATGCACCATATAATAAATTTAAGCATAAAACTAATTCTATATGTGTATTTTAGGAATATATACAAATGTGTATGTTTATATATTAGCAAACTTTCATAATTATGCTAATTTATATATAAATATTTTTTAAAATATTTTAATTTCAAGTGGGAGCACGCTTTCAAGTGGGGCACGTGCCCCCGGGTGCATCTATCCCTGCTTGTGGGCTTGGGCTGTTATGTTCAGATTCTTGCTATTGTGCTTAAGATTAGGCTGTCATATCGAGACTATAGATGGTTGGCCTGTTTGGGGAATAGCTATTCAGTGGTCCCCAAACCATGTACGTAGCGACAAATATGTAGTTCTAGACATTATCATTCACTTTGGTTTGTCAAGTGGTTGGTAGACGAGGAGTTACCAATATTGTGTAGTGGCGATCTTTTGTTTGCGGGGAGTACCATGTACCCAATAATTGGCCCTGTTTGGGTGCCGAGATTGATGTTTGGGAGCAAATTATATCCATAGGGGAGAGAAGCCAGTCAAGGTGAATTGTTAGATTGCAAACTGGGCGTAGAACGAAAACAAAGATCATAAGAGTGAGCCAAGTTATTTAGGCGTATTCGTGTTCGCAAGGCTCTTGAGCTGAAGTCATTTCCTTCCTTGGATCATTTCATTAAGATTTGAATTATAATCCTAACAACGTACAAATGTGATTGTGATAAGGTGATAAATGACTTTGTCATCTCTTATGCCAAATAGTGCTTAGGAAATGGCAAAACCAGGCCATTGCTGGCCTGATTTTCGAGACTTCTTGCACATTCTAAGCTTTGCAAAGGAAAAAAAGCTCGCCATTGCAAATGTTCTTTCGCTTTGGCAAATCTCTTTGCCAAAAATATTGTTCGACTGAAACTTGACTTTCGCAATTCCTCTGGCTTGTTAAATTTGGCTCCTTTGGGAATGTAATTTTGGCACATCAATCAAGAGTTCGATCTATAACAAGTGATGGTGAAGTCGGACTTGTATCAAAATATGACTCCACACAACTAAAAATCAGCATTACTAAGGCTGCATTTTTATAAACTTACAAGTTTAAAACTTATTTCGATATTTTTTACGTCTCGTAACTTTTTGTTTAGCTTTTCGTCGTTTTTTTTGGGGTTAATCATTTTTCTCAACAAGACAAATCGGAAAAGTATAAAAATATGGACCGATGTTGAAAAACTTCAAATAAAACGGCACTTTAGACAAATAAGACAACTGTTTGATATTTTTTCGTCTTTATTAAACTTTTTTTTGCTTTCCGTCATGATTTTGTACTTTTAACTCTTCTTGTCAAGAAGAATGCTTAATTCAAAAAATATAATGCAAATGTAACAATTTTTTTTAAAAAGACGAACAAAATACGCAAAACGAAAAGAAAAATAAGTTTACAAGAATGGACTAATGGACTAATGACACAATTGTAGGAGTACCTGTCCAAAAACTGGGTTCCAACTCTCATACTGGACTAATCATTCATGCTGCTATATAACTCTCCTAATTCCAACTCAAAATTTACCGTAGTTCTGCATCATCTCTAACTACTTCTCGTTATAGCTAGGAATGGGAAGTGCTCTGGAAACACTCTGCGGCCAAGCCTACGGAGCCAAACAATACCACATGCTGGGCATCCACACCCAGCGCGCCATGCTGTCTCTCCTCGCCGCATCCATCCCTCTCTCTCTCGTTTGGTTCTACACCACCCCCATCCTAACCTTCTTCGGCCAGAACCCCGATATCTCCAACGAAGCCGGGACCTTCAACCGCTGGATGATCCCATCCCTCTTTGCCTACGCTCTCCTCCAGTGCCTCAGCCGGTTCCTCCAGACCCAGAGCATTGTGGTTCCAATGGTGATGATTTACGGGTTCACGGCCTTGTTGCACATCCCGGTGTGTTGGGTTTTGGTTTTCGGGCTTGGTATGGGGAGCAGGGGAGCTGCGGTCGCGAATGGGGTGTCGAATTGGATTAATGTGGTTTTGTTGTGGGCTTATGTGACGTTGTCTCCCGATTGTGCGAAGACTTGGACCGGGTTTTCGAGGGAGGGGTTGGATGATGTGGTTGGGTTTTTGAAGCTTGCTGTTCCTTCGGCTTTTATGATTTGGTAAGTTGAGTTTCTCATGCGAATCCATTGAGCTCGGTTAAACAAAAAAGAGAGAAATTAAAGTATCTTTTAAGTATGATATTCGGGTTCTTATACTCCAAAAGAAAACTTATTCGGTTTAATTTTGTTAATTTGTCTGTAATGTTTCAGACGCAGTCATTCAATGCGTGTGGTTTTTCACGTGCATTAGATGACTCCGTATCCAGATCAGTGTTTGGATGCTTTTTGCTCGTTCATCTTTTCAAATTGAAATGTAGAAACAAAATGCTTGTTCACTTTTAGAAGTCAAAGCATAGTCTTTTTCCTTGTCTTTCTGCACCATGTTTCACGTTTCCAGGTCATGTTGTTTTCTGCTTCCGGTTTCGATGTGAGCGCTCGTGGGAAACACTTTTGCCAATTATATCGTGATACGAATGGTTTGGTAATTGACCTTTCGATTGATCACCTGAGCTGCAGCTTAGAGTATTGGTCGTTTGAGATGGTTGTTCTTTTATCCGGTCTTCTTCCAAATCCACAGCTAGAGACATCAGTGTTATCAGTAAGGTATGTTTTACAAAAAGTGCTTTCTTTCTGTTGATAAATACTAGCAAATAATTTTCTTGCTAGAGTTGAATCCAAACATAACTAATAATTTGAAGACTAAAGGTAAAATCTCAGTTAATCTTGTGCATTTTTCGCAGCCTCAACACATGTTGGATGGTGTATATGATCTCCGTTGGTCTCGGTGGTGCAATAAGGTGAGTAAGCCGAGCGTAAATAGAGTTTTTCTTAACTGTATTCCCAAACCATACTGGCTTTCCGAATCCCAAATTCCCTCTCGAAGACATGATATGAGCCTTATACGAACACAAAACAATCCTGCCATCGGAACAATATAAATAGATACGCGGAACATTCTTGCAATAATAACTTCCGTTTCTTTGGGTTTTTTCCATAACCTTCGGTGTTCTCTTGTTGCTGTAGTACCCGAGTTTCTAATGAGATGGGCGCTGGTCGTCCACAAGGTGCGCGTTTAGCTCTCTGTGTTATGGTAGTAGTGGCCGTGGTGGAGGGCGCGGTTGTGGGAACAGGTACTATTTTGGTTAGACATTTGTGGGGAAAGCTCTATAGCAATGAAGAAGAAGTGATAAGCTATGTTGCAAAGATGATGCCACTGCTTGCACTATCTGACTTCCTGGATGGGTTTCAATGTGTGCTGTCAGGTACTAAATCAAGTGGATTTCTCATAGTTGGTTTGGAATTAGCGCCTCACAACTCTTGTTTCCTAATCAATGTTAGAATAAGGATTGTGCTCGGCCTCTAGAGTAGGGATGCCTACATGGGCTAAACGGATGGCCGACCCGCTGTTCATGCACCCTAATTAAAGTATCTCCGCCATTGGTTTCTGTCATCACTCATCATATTGTTCTTTCATCATACTTATACAACGTTCCTTACTAGAATCATGTGTCGTTGGCATTTTTTAAATCGAAAAATTATTAGGGCATAATTTGCATGCAGAAAAAATATCCAAAATGGTGTGACCATTACTTCTTCAAATTATGAGCCGTCACGTAGAGTTTTTTTTGTTTGAAAGGGCAACCGAAGGTCGTATATTCTTTTATTGTGATTCTATATATGTAGGATTCAATACTTGTGTAACAGTGGTGTTTTGGGTTCTCAGGGGCTGCTAGAGGATGTGGGTGGCAAAACCTGTGCGCATTCATTAACCTTGGTGCTTACTATGTTGTGGCAATTCCTTCAGCTGTGCTATTTGCTTTTGTCTTGCATATTGGAGGCATGGTACAAACTCTCTCTCTCTCTCTCTCTCTCTCTCTCTCTCTCTCTCTCAACACCCATACCGAAGTACTCGATCTCTAAATTGTGACAAACAGGGACTTTGGATGGGAATAATTTGTGGACTTTCTGTACAAGTTATAGCACTTGTTACCGTAAATCTCTTCACCGATTGGGAACTCGAGGCAAGTTATTAGTATTACTTCTTGTTCTACTTTCATTCGAACGAGTACTGGTAATTTTCTACTTCTGATGATATCTTGTGCTATGACATCTTTCCTTTTTTTCTTTATCGTCGTTCTTTCAGGCGCGAAAGACCATAGATAAAATTCAAAAGACCAGCACAGATTGTTGACTTCCATGTCGTAAACAGAGTTAGCATTCACAGGAACACAGCTAATCAATCACATGAGTTGGTATTCTTTCCTTTAAGGGAAAACGTAGAATGCAGATGTCCTGATAAACAAACAGAATTTAAAATAGGTAGGTATTGTGCTTGAACACTTCTTTAAATGCAATGATTGAAACTATGAAATTGTGCTCTTGAACATCTTGTTTCTCAATAAGTGCTCCGGACCTCTGGATTATACATTCCCTCACTTCGGTAACATTTTTACTCGGGGCGTCTGATCAAACGACAACATGGTCAGACGGCCGCGTGTTCGAGTGAGCACCCACAAGTTGAGATTGTTACACCACAAGAAACTCAGCAACTAATTAACGGCAGCAGGTCTTTTGTCACTACGCCAAATGTTGGCTTTGGCGGCATTAAATAACCGCCGGTAAAAATATTTCCAGCTGTAATGGTGTTAGAATTCATAATGCCAGAAAAGCAAGTGTCGGAAAAGAAAAAATGGCAGTAAATGATCGCCGCTCGGCTGTAATGGCGTTAGAATTCATAATGCTAGTAAAGCGTCAAAAAAGAAAAAAAAGCGGTAAATGACCGCTGCTAAAGGCCTTTCACCGAAAAAATTGTAGTGCTCATATATGAAACCGCAGCCTGTTGAATAGAAACCCAAGGACTTAACCACTTGGCTACATGGCATTTTGTGTATTACTCGATATTAATACTAATATTTAACGATGGTAAATTACCCAATAACTTGAATTTTTTTTGAAAAAATGGCGATAAATGATCCAAGAACTTAACCACTTAACTACAATTATTTGGCAGAAATTTGTAAAAAAAGCCAGACATGATTTAGGATCTTAAATCTTGTTCAAATAATCCTATTTTTATTACGTCAGTAAACCCGTCACATAATTTTATTATTTAAACTCACAATTTGAAGGATTTATTTCACTTAAACTTCCACTTAATTAAGTTTTACACAAAAACTTAAATGAAATCAATGAGGTATCAAAGAATTAAGGGGTCATTTGGCAAAATAAGTTAAATGGCATTTTTTTTTGTCCTTATTATTCAAAAAAAAAATCATATTTGTTAATTTTTTGTTGATTTTTTTTTTTTTTTGGATTATTGCTTCTTCATGACGAGACGAATCTAAAAAGTAAAAAATTACGATTAAAATCCTTTTTTTTTAATAAAGACAAAAATAAGCCAATTTTTTCATCTTTATTCAAAAAAATTACTGTAGATTTTGATCATAAGTTTTTATTTTGTAGATTTCTCTCATCATAAAGAAGCAATAATCCTCAAAAAATCGATGAAAAACTAACAAATGCAAAAAAAAAAAAATTGAATAAGAACAAAAAATTTGAAATAGAAATTGGAATTTAAAATTGCATTGTGAAAGTATTAGTACTTGAATTTAAAATTGAAATTGGAGTTTGTTTATGAGAGTTCTTCTTATCAGATAAACTTTTCTTTATTGTGTTGTGCTATACTGGCATGACCCGTTTAGCTTCGTGTCAGTCCGTTTACTTTATCGTGCAGTGTCATGTCATTTTTTAATTGTGTCGTGTCGTGCCGACTTATTTACTTAATCAGGTCATGCCGTGCTTATGTTAGCGCATCTCCAACCGAGTTTGTCGGAAAGATTTTTTTTCAAAAAGTGTAAAATCTTTATCAACACAAACAGTGTAAAATGTTATAAAATAAAAAAATTAATATTTTCCTAATATTAAAATTAGTATTTGGCGTGCCATGTTCGTGTCGTGCTAACTCTGATGTGTCGTGTCATGCCCGGCCCACTTCTGTGCCATATCCATACTTGTGTCGTGCCGTGCTACATTTAAAAGTGTCGGGCCTATCTAAAACCGTGCTCGTGCCATACCATATTTAAACATGCTATGCCCATACCGTGTTATGCCAGCCTGATCTGTTTGACACGTTGAGTTGAATATGGAAAGTCAAAATGAGAAGAAAAAAATGTCTTAATCGAGAAGACCACTTTGCGTATGACGCAAAACGGCGGTTCAATTTCGGACATCAATCCCGAAAAAGAGGAAAAAAAAAACTAAAACTAAACCCCACAATTGTCACTCTCACATGAAAAACACGAGTCTGGCTCCTCTCCAATCCATAAGGAATTGGAGGATTCTCTAATTTTAATTCAATGGTCAAGATTACTCCAGTAACTCAAGCCTCAAAACTCATATGGTATTCTACGGGTACTCAATTACTCCCCAAATATTTCTCAATTATATAAGCGTCTTCCCTCCCCATTTTTTTTGAACGGCGAAAAAAATTCATTAATTTTTTTTGAACGGCATCTTCTCTTCCCATTAAACCTACCTCTGAAAACTTTTTTTTTTTAGCTCATGAGAATTTTTTTCGACCGGTATCATATACTAGCTCATGAGGATTTTTTACTAATATTATATCAATAATTTTTTATTCTTTCAGCATGGTTTTTTTCGCTGATATTATTTTATTATGAAGCTCATGAGATTTTTTTAACTGATACTAGTGTATTTTCACGTGTACTTCACATGGTATCGTGTGCCCATTGATGTAGTTGTTTTTATTAATAAGAAAGTTGAAATTAAAATTTAGTTATGGAAATTAGAAAGAAATCGTAAGAGTAAGTAATTGAACGTAAGATAATTTTTACAGAAAAAATATTTTAAAATAAATGCAAAAGGAGCTATTTGATTAACCCTATGAATCTGATAGTTTTTTGAACATGCACCTGTTGTTAAAGTTGCGATATGAAATTCTCCTAATGTTTGAATTTTGGTAAATTAGTGCCTGAAATGTGATAATTGGGGAATATTGCCCGGCCCACTTCTGTGCCATATCCATACTTGTGTTGTGTCGTGCTACATTTAAACGTGTCGGGCCTATCTAAAACCATGCTCGTGCCGTACCACATTTAAACATGCTATGCCCATACCGTGTTATGCCAGCCCGATCCGTTTGACACGTTGAGTTGAATATGGAAAGTCAAAATGAGAAGAAAAAAATGTCTTAATCAAGAAGACCGCTTCGCGTATGACGCAAAACAACGGTTCAATTTCGGACATCAATCCCGAAAAAGAGGAAAAAAACTAAAACTTAAACTAAACCCCACAATTGTCACTCTCACATGAAAAACACGAGTCCGGCTCCTCTCCAATCCATAGGGAATTGAAGGATTCTCTAATTTCAATTCAATGGTCAAGATTACTCCAGTAACTCAAGCCTCAAAACTCATATGGTATTCTACGGGCACTCAATTACGCCCCAAATATTTCTCAATTATATAAGCGTCTTCCCTTCCCATTTTTTTTGAACGGCGAAAAAATTCATTAATTTTTTTTGAACGGCATCTTCTCTTCCTATTAAACCTACCTCTGAAAACTTTTTTTTTAGCTCGTGAGAATTTTTTTCAACTAGTATCATATACTAGCTCATGAGGATTTTTTACTAATATTATATCAATAATTTTTTATTCTTTCAGCATGGTTTTTTTCGCTGATATTATTTTATTATGAAGCTCATGAGATTTTTTTAACTGATACTAGTGTATTTTCACGTGTGCTTCACATTGTATCGTGTGCCCATTGATGTAGTTGTTCTTATTAATAAGAAAGTTGAAATTAAAATTTAGTTATGGAAATTAGAAAGAAATCGTAAGAGTAAGTAATTGAACGTAAGATAGTTTTTACAAAAAAAATATTTTAAAATAAATGCAAAAGGAGTTATTTGATTAACCCTATGAATCTGATAGTTTTTTGAACATGCACCTGTTGTTAAAGTTACGATATGAAATTTCCTAATGTTTGAATTTTGGTAAATTAGTGCCTGAAATGTGATAATTGGGGAATATTGCCCGGCCCACTTCTCTGTGCCATATCCATACTTGTGTCGTGCCGTGCTACATTTAAATGTGTTGGGCCTATCTGAAACCATGCTCGTGTCGTACCACATTTAAACATGCTATGCCCATACTGTGTTATGCCAGCCCAATCCGTTTGACATGTTGAGTTGAACATGGAAAGTCAAAATGAGAAGAAAAAAATTTCTTAATCGAGAAGACCGCTTCGCGTATGACGCGAAATGGCGGTTCAATTTCGGACATCAATCCTGAAAAAGAGGAAAAAAAAAAACTAAAACTAAACCCCACAATTGTCACTCTCACGTGAAAAACACGAGTCCGGCTCATCTCCAATCCATAGGGAATTGGAGGATTCTTTAATTTCAATTCAATGGTCAAGATTACTCCAGTAACTCAAGCCTCAAAACTCATATAGTATTCTACGGGCACTCAATTACTCCCCAAATATTTCTCAATTATATAAGCGTCTTCCCTCCCCATTTTTTTTGAATGGCGAAAAAAATTCATTAATTTTTTTTGAATAGCATCTTCTCTTCCCATTAAACCTACCTCTGAAAACTTTTTCAACTGGTATCATATACTAGCTCATGAGGATTTTTTACTAATATTATATCTGTAACGCCCCGACTTTTCGGAAGCAAAAGAAAATAATATCTTTAAAAAATTTTGCTAAATAAATATGATTATCCAAAATAAATGTTTAGCTATTACAATCTCAAGAAAATTTACTGATTCAAAATACATTAACTTCAGAGCTGACTCTAGGCTTGACACGAATCCTGAGCATACTTGATCTCCATTCTTGATATTCTTTCCGCGTCGAACTGCACCACATTGAATCCCCTCCATTGAATCCTGTGCCCTCTGGCAAATTGATCGCCGAAGCAAATGATGAGCACCCATTATCGTAGATACTTGGTGCGACTAGTCCCGTAGTATGTTGGTTTAACTTGCGTTTATTTAGTTTTTATAATGATATTGCACGTAAGGTAGGTTTTTGTGTATTTCAGGTAATTCGTATAAATAAGGCGCGTTTGAACGCCAAGGAATGCTCCGGGTGCGACCAAGTACTCAAGGCCATGCGTCACCCCATTGTGGTGCTCGAAAGATGGTTCAGGGATTGCTCGGGTCGCCCAAGGGTCAAGGGAATTAAAGGAGAAGTGAGGATTTTACCAAAACCACTCATCTTCCGACCAGCTGAGGGTAGAATTGACATAACTTTTGATGTACAAATCACTTTTGATCCAAACCACTTGGGTTAGAAAGTAGACTCGACGAGCTTTCCAACGGTCCAAAGAACACCTAAATCCGAGTTCGGGAGTGTCCGGAGCGAGCCTACAAAGTTTGCCCAAAAATCTGTCAAGCGGGTACCGGTACTGGGCAATTCCCAGTACCGGTACCGGGTGTCCAGAGATCAATTTTCCAGCCCGTTAAAGCCTGGTACCGGTACTGGGAGTTTCCCAGTACCGGTACTGCCTGGAAAGATCTGCCGATTTTTGTTACCTTTTTCTACCTTCCATTTATGGAAAGTTTCTACTTATGGAATGTTTTTGGGATATTTTGGGGACTTTTTGGTCCTTTGTAATTTAACTTTAGAGCTCTATAAATAGGCTTGTATGCCTTTTATAGAAAGATGGCCATTTCTAGTCTTTTTTTAGGCCTATGTCTTTTTTGCTTTCTAGGAGAACTCCATTGATGCTTTCAAGCTTTTCTTAGTTAATTTCTTCAAGAACTCATGTAAGTATTTATCTTATGTTAATTTCTCGTTTATTAATGTTGTAGCTACGCTTTGGAGCTTTGCATAAATCAAGTTTATTTACGTTTTCTTCGGTTAAATCTTTCGCTCCATTTTCTTACAATGCCTAGTTTTTTAGCTATGTGTGAGTAGTCTTTTGGCTAAGTCTTGGGCTAATCTTTCTCAATGACTTAGGTGGTTATTTGGTTTTCGAACTCTCGGGCTTAAAATCATGGTTTTCGGAATTGGATTAATCTAGCCATTTTGGTCTGAACGAGGGGTGTTAACTCCTTGGTATGTTGTTTAGTCAAGCGGTCTTGGCAAGCAGCATATTGAGGGCTCGTGGCCTCCTACGTGTTAGACACATTAGCAAAAATAGGTTGGTTTAATTCTGATTAATCACATCTTTTGATAAACGTAGTCGTTAAAGTTAAATCTTCCGGGCGTGAGCACGCGGTCGTGACTCTTGCTTGAGTTATAATCGAGAACCGGTAACGGCCTTTGTTAAGGGTTAGACGATCCCTAGACTTGCCTCTTTTAAGTTCTTAAAAATCATTTCTAGTCTCTTTCTTAGTTTTCACCGTTTAAAGCAAAACCTAGTTGGCCGTCTTGAACGCCGCACTCCACCGTATAATCCTACAATCCAAATTAGCTATATTTCGATTCTCTGTGGGTACGATCCCGGACTTCCGGTTATTATGCTATTGACGACCTAGCCCTACGCTTGGGGTTTTCTCAACCTTATTCGAAGGCGAGGTTCGGAGGCTAAGCAGCAAACGATTTGCCAGGATACAGACGTATCCGTGAGTGATAAATCACCCAGTAGAATAATCCAACCCAACTGCCCTCTTACTTTACAGCTAGCAAACAACAGGATAATAGTAATGCGAAAAAGTAAAACAGAGCTTTTTTCCACATAAACCAGTTTATTACTATCCATTAACTTAACGTGTAATCTAAGATCTCCTCCGCGGGATCTTTCCTTCCCAACCGCTAGCTATGCTCGGTCCCATGAGGTCACTTTCCTTTGCTGTCGCAGATGTACCTAAGTTATATACCGAGTGTGCATCCCAATAATTACAACAAGGGGAAAATTTATCATGCCTGAATCACAACTAGGGTTCGCCTATCTTATATACCACTTCACAAATTACTTCACAATCATCACTGGACTCCCGCCAGTCTATCAATTCATCACTGGACTCCCGCCAGTTTCAATCTCATCACAAATCTCATCATATATCAAAATCACGCCTGCAGGCATTCTAAAAATAAAATTTTCCAATTTATTCATTACCAAACATCGTCTAAGTGAATTCTATTCGCATACCACCCCATGTCTCCAAGGTCCAATCTAGCATATAAATCAAGTGTCGGAGCAATATACAAATAATCACAATGATAATTGAAATAAAAAATAAGCATATGAATGAGCCGTTTCCCTTAGTCTTGTGTGACCAACAAGCTAATAATAAAACAAGAAACTTTTATCTCAAAAAAAAAAAAATTCCATTCAAATAATAATAAGCCTAGGTTTATATTGGTATCTTTGTAAAATACATTCTTATAATACTAATATAATAGATAAGGGTCAAATAATATAAAGACATTATCATAAAGATTGTTTTTTTTTTTTTTATACCAATACAACATTTAATTAAAACTTATTGTTGACTAGGACATAGATTCTACTATTTTAGTAAACCCAGGGGCTTAATCATTATGTAAACATAATTTGTATTTTCTAATTTGGACCGAAACACTATACTAAAATAGTCAAGGCGGAAAACTGTAATTTAGGTTTTATTTTTTTAAAACCAATCTGTATGAACAATAATAAATAAATAAATAAAGTGAATAGTAACCACGCTTATGAACAATGATCAGTGATTTTTATTTTTTTCCAGAAAAGTTAAGTTTCGTTCCTTCGATTCTAATTTCGATTCTTTTGGATTTTAATCATAAAAACTAACATCTTAGCACATTAATATACTTAGGGAGAGGTAGGAGAAAGATTAATTTACCTTTATTCCGGACAAAGCGATTCGGTGGAATCCGGTGGATTTTCGTTTGGTGACGAAAGATCGGTATCCTAGCAGCAACTTTGGGCTGGAATAACTTGACCAAACATCTGCCGTATTGGATGATACTTGTGTCTCTCGCGAAGATCTTGAAACGCTCTACAA
>BPLS01026081.1:5465-21179 GCA_019656275.1 Rhododendron kiyosumense
ATGGAGGATAAGATAAGATAGAGAAGGTCCTGAAATTTTGATTACTCGGTTTTCATGAGTCTAAGGTCTTCATCCATTCATTTAATATAATGATATGTGGCAACAGTTATAAGCCATACTAGTATTCTTAAGAAGATAAATATAATTAATCATCGACATAGTCTATCTTGATTAGGCACAAATTTGTATCTGAGCACAACCTGTCACTAACCGGTTTGGATTATTCATTAGGTAATCTTCTTAGAATAATGTTACTATTCATCTTTATTTCTACACTAAACTATACCAAAATTGCCTTAGCACGATCCTTCTTCTCATCATAGACTATCTCATTTCTTAATTACATACTCCGTATTTTGAAAAAACTATTGTATGACGCAGTGTTTGAAATCGCATAAACCAAATTCCCGATCTTGAGTACTCGAGAAATTCATTTCAACAAAATGTAAAATATGCAACCATATTACAGTTGATTAGATGTGTTATTTGTCTCTTTACATGTAATAAATCTTTGTAACAATTGTATTAGTTAAACACGGTAAATTGTACTCATCGTATTCATCAATGAATTTCTAACTGATTTCTCCAAAAAAACCATATTACAATTAATTGAAAAATGAAATAAACAAAAATAAAGTGCAATAATTAGATTTATTTGGCCAGAATGTCATCTACATTCCAAGAAGAAAATAAGAGAAATTCTCTTTTCAGATTTTTGGAACAGGGGCAGAGCCTCTGCTCCTGCATGGAGCATAGGATTGGCAACGGAGTGGGGCAGATTTTGCAGTACCCCAACGCGAAAATTATTACCCGGCCCCGACCCGACCCCACGCGGGTATTTTTTGGGTACTCCCATTTCCGCCCCAATTGGGGAACGGGTTTACCCACCCCTCCCCGCTTCATAAGAAATTAAAAAAATTGTTAATCTAAAAGTAAAATAAAAGAAAATAGTTGCTATAAATAAAGTGGTAATTTAGTATAATGGTGAAATATAAAGGTAAGATTATAAGTTTTTTTTAGTATAATGATAATAATATTAGGGTAAAAATATTAAAATTTTAAGTATAATGATAATTAGATTAGGATAAAAGTATTATTTTATATATAAATATATTTTGGAGCAGGTTCGGGAGGGGGTAATATCAGGGCGGGTATTTTGGGGCGGGGTACTTCCACCCTGAACCCAATCAAATTTTAGGATTTTAACCCTGACCCTGACCATATACCTAAAAATGAGGTGAAAAATCTGCCCCGGACAGATCCGATTGCCATGCCTAGTGGAGCACTAACCCTTCCCCCCTCTAGCTTCTGCTCGAATTTTCTTCCTGATGATGATTTTCTCCTCCCAATTTTCTAATAGATGGTGGAAGACAAGAGAACGTGGGATTATTAAATTAAATGAAAGAAATAAAACAAAACAAGTGCTCCATATTTACATAAAGTGAGTTTGGTGGTGGAGGATATAGTATTAGTGAGGGGCGTTTTCGCTAACCAATAAGAATTGGACCTAAACTTCCAAGTTTGATACAAATAATCTCGTGACCTGCAATCACATCAAAATATTGTCACAACTTTGTTTCTGCTATTAAGTCGATGCACCTTTGGGACACCGAGTCTCTACAGTGTGCAAAAATCGCTGCAAACTGCAGCCCCGAAAATGACGTCATTTTGGGGCAAGTTACACACGGCCAAGCAGAGTTGTAAAATCCGTTCCGTACCGGCCGGTACGTACCGTACCGGTGCTTAAATGGAACGCAAAGGGTGACGTTCCGTTCCGGTCAAAATACCGGCTGTTCCGGCCAATACTGGATGTACCGGCCAATACCGGCCTGTTCCGGACATATTCCGGTGTTCCGGCCAGTACAAAATTACCCTTTCTCTTTTTTTATTTTTTTATTTTTTATGTTTATACTTAAAATATGGTAGATATATATTAAATATATACATAAAATATTAATTGCGATAAATCCGGAACGGTATCGGGATACAGCCCGGTACCGGTATGTACCATTCCAGTAGTGAAAACGGTACGCTGGCCGGTACGGTATTGACAACTTTGCGGCCAAGCCAGCAGCTGGAAAAGTGAAAAAGGGGAGAGGGAGGAAAATTATTCAGTGCTTCTGCCTCATCATCACCCCATCAAACACACACCCCCTCCATCATCTGATCCCATCCCCCTCTCTCTCTTCCCCCAAACGTTTCCACATCTCAACCCACACATAGCACCGGAGCCGGCCATCACCTCCTCTCTTACCTCCCTTTCCCTGCAATCACTACCACAAATAAACTCGTCATTTTCGCAAACGTATTTGAAGGCATGGCTCCAACAACAAAGAATCGAAACAAATTGACCATGGTTACCAAAATTGAAACCAGTTTTCTCAGAATCAAAACCCATTCCAAGGGAGGAGGACCCATGTTTGGCTCTACAAGAAGATTGCAAAAAGTTGTAGGTCCTCGAGTCATGTTTGGCTCTACGAGAATATTGCAACGGAGGAGGACCCATTACGACCGGAGCTGTATTCAAGACGACTCACAAACGGAACTATACATGGATTGACGATGACAAGAGCAAGACAAGAGAACCAAAACAGTGACGACTCCGATGAGCACCGTTAAGTCCTCCTCTGAAAAGTCGTACCTCTCCACAAGGCAACTGTACATCTTCCTCGCGCTGTTTAGGCATCCCTTCAGTTGATCGCTGGGGAAGGGAGGTATGAGAGGAGGTGGTGGCCGGCAGCAGTGCTCTGTGTGGGCTGAGATGAGGAAGCGTTTGGGGGAAGAGAGAGAGGGGGGATGGGATTAGATGAGGGATGGAGGAGGTGTGTGTTTGATGGGGTGATGATGAGGCAGAAGCACTGAATAATTTTCCTCCCTCTCACCTTTTCCAATGGGCACCGCTATTTGCAACTATAAATTTTCTGAACGTAGCCTGTTTATCATATAAACATGAGTACCATAGTATAAACAAGCTATGTTCAGGAAATTTATGATTGCAAATAGTTGACCCCTTTCCAATTTCCACTTTTCGAGCTGTTGGCTTGGCCGTGTGTAACTTGGACTCGGGGGGGCTGCTCTCCCCCTTGGAGAGAGCAGCGCGCTGCTGCCCCCTTTTTGGGGCCCATTCCGGTCTCGCTCCGATGATCTGAATCGTTCACTTTGTAGAGCTCGTCGAGTAGAACAACTATGCAAAAAATCAGCTTAATTGGATATCATTAAGTGCCTGATCAGAGCCTATATAACTCTTGGTCCATTGGGAATAATGGATTTGATTCAGTGTTTCGGATCCATTCTTTTCAAAGAAAAAAGGCTCCGATCAAGCACTTAATGATATCCAATTAAGCTGATTTTTTGCATAGTTGTTATACTCGACGAGCTCTACAAAGTGAACGATTCGGATCATCGGAGCGAGACCGGGATGGGTCCCAAAAAGGGGGCAGCAGCGCGCTGCTCTCCCCAACGGGGAGAGCAGCCCCCCGAGTCCGTGTAACTTGCCCCCAAAACAATATTGATTTGGGGGGCGATTTTGGCGCACCGCAGGGACTTGGGGTCCGAACCTTTGATAGGAACTGAAATGACAAGCACTTTAGTCATCAATCGGAACTTCATTGCCTAAAAATTAGGCAAGGGAGTGCACTCGTGGGATCACTCCCCTGAGAATCCGATTTTACCGCATAAGAAAGTTAGAAACAAACTTTTGCATCAACTTTTCTGTTCCTGATTCATGTATTTAAGCATATTCTTTTTAACTATTTACCACATAATCACATAATTTTTTTTTGAATTGGCAAAAATTTTATTATGAAAACTTGACAAATGGTACATCGAGTTAAGGGGGAGGGGAGGAAAATCCAACCAAATGTTAAATGCAAACACACACACACAAAAACACCCAAGCTCAACTTAAAACTCAACCAAACAATCCTAATCTTCTACGGTCCACAAGTGGAGTCAACACCTAGGCGCCGTCTTTCGACCAAATAGTATCGGAACGATTAGGGGCTAAAAGATTCTCATCTGCAAGTGAGGCCAGCACTCGAACACCGTCTTTTGAACATACACACATGGATCAACAGCCCCTAATCTGGGCTGGCCATAAACACAGGTGGCGACCAAATCAGCCGCCTTCGTAGTATTAGTGTTGAGTGTTCCAAGCCTCCTAATTCCCTAAGTAGGATCTGATTGCATAAATCAAGTCTATTTTTTTTGGTAAGTTAAAACTTTTATAAAGCAAACCAACAAGAGGTGAAAACCTCATTAACAATCAAGTCTAATTTTACTAGTATGTTTTTTTTGGTAAGTAAATTAATTCACCGAAAAACACAAGTAGCTAAAAAAACAATCGGACATCCTCCTTAACAATCGGTGTGCCTATGGTCCATTGAATCTTTATAATCCGTTTCAAAGAGGTATAAAACCCTTTTTGCTGATTTAAAAAAAAATTATGTAACAAAAAACCTAGCTAATAACCTCAACAAAAGCAACAACCAGAAAGGAAAAACTACCATCAATTGATAATCCCAAAGATTCTAGCATCAAGGACCCAGTCATCACAAAGCCTTCTATTTGGGGCAGTGAACTTCACAGTGTACCAGGTACTAAGCTATGCTTAGCCCTCAATAGGGAAAAAATTTCAGTGCCGCGTGACTATTACGTGGTATCCGTTTGGCGCATTTGAGCAATTCATTATGTTTTTGGACTGTTCGGATTTGAAGAGAGAAAAAGGAGAGAGAAAGTATTGGGATGATAGGAGAAAGAGTTTCAATCTGAACTGTCCAAAAGTATATTGAATGGCCCGAATGTGCCGAGTGGGTACCACATGGGATATACGCACCCGGCACCAAAAAATTTCTCAATAAATAGGCTTCAAGGACTGATGAAGACACCGTAACAAACTCCCCAGATTTGCCCTAAAAAATTCACAAAATCCTTTGCCCATGGAGGAAGTAAACGGCTGCTTTCAAACAAAGTTCATAAATTGTGTTGCTTCACCGTTTGCGTTTAATTTCGTATGCTGGACTGCCCAACTGATCAGCTCCTAAACCAGAGGCAAAATAGCAATAATCCTTCCTAGCCAGCGCTTGCTTCCATGCATAGATATATACCACAACAGAGGAACGCGCGACACTCAAAGAATAACTGAGAATGACATTTCAAACCGCGACCCAAGCAAAGCACACACCGAGAGCTCGCAGATAAGGCGCCCCAACTTGCCAGTCTATCTTTGGTAGTGAGCCTCCCCCAAACAGCTAGCCATTCGATACTTCAAATTGTACTAGTACCTGTTCTACCCAACAACTTCTAACGTATTAGAGCAAGTTTACCAATTGTCATATAAAAGTACTAGTGAACAGTGTAATTTTTTATTTTATCTACTCAAATCTCTTTCAACACCACACAAATATTATCTATTTTACCTATTCTTTATTAAAATATTATTACTTTTATTTCCCTTTTTTCTTTTCATCTTTCTTTATCACTATTAAAGTACAAAGGGAAAGAGAGAGGGAGAGAGAGAGATGTCAAGGAAAATAATAAAAAAGATGGCTGGTGAATAGTGCATAGCTATTTTTAGCTACTCATCCATGAAAATGTATTTTACATTTTGTGTTTTGCTAATCTGCTGCAGTAAGGTTTTCGGATTTTACTTCTCTACTTTAACTAATTTTATACAAATAGCTAATCTGGTGTTGATGCTCTAAGCTTAGGTTGGGCTAAAACTTAAACTCCCGAGTCTATTGACTAAGATTTTCATAGCTAGTGTTGGTGTCCTTAGTTATATCGGCCTTCCTACTTACTGTTAGTAATTTCTTTTAATCAATGGGTGTCGGTAATCTTAACGTGGAGAGATTTATAAGTATTTAATATCATGGAGCTCGTAATATAATTGAGATAAGGACGAGAGTGCAATTATAATTCTGTAGTGGAGTGAATTATAATTAGTGAAATAAGAAAAAGAATCCTGGTGGGATTAGGTTTTCTTATTTACACTGGGAGCCCAGACTTATTACTCCTTAGGTCTCTATCTACTCCTTAGGTCCCTATCGTAGCCCTATATATACACGTTATGCTCTCTCGGTCAGATTGATATTTTTCTATTATTCAATAAATAGAGGCAGGCTTAGAGAGAGCAAACAGATCACGAAAGAGTCCACACTCGGTTCGTGTTCTAGACGTGTGAGGAATACGGTAGAAGATCGTAAGGTACGATCGAGCAGTATTCGTGGTTTATAGCAAGGCGTGCTATAACAAGTTCAACCAGCGTTCGTGTCGCAGAGAGTTGTGGTAAAACCCTAATTCCGCCTCGTAGGGTTTTTATTTTTGTTGTCTAATCTGTACGCCTCATTACTGGGTCTTGGGGATTCGGTTTCCCAACACTTACTACTCATTTATGCCCTTGATCACAGTCATAATCCAAACACAATTGCAGGCAAGCAAGAAAACAAAACAATCATCTCTTTGTCCTCAGCACACACCAAGATTACCAGCTATGGTTAAGGTGGAAATCATCTCCAAGGAGTCCATCAAACCTTCCTCTAAAACGCCCAATTGCCTCAGAACCTTTCGGCTCTCTTTGTTAGATCAGTTTGCTGCGCCTTTCCTCTATTTCCCACTTCTTCTTTACTACTCGCATGACAAAAGAACTAGCAACGTCAAGCAAGCTGAGATTTCCCTTCTCTTGAAAAGATCGCTTTCTGATGCCTTAGCTCTCTACTACCCATTTGCTGGAAGGATGAAAGGCGAAAGCTCAGTCGATTGCGATGATCAAGGCGTTGATTGCCTAGAAGCTCGGGTTGACATCCGCTTGTCAGAAGTTATCGAATCACCAGAAGTTGAAGTAATAAATCAATTTGTTCCGAGCACAAGTGAAGAGAGTGATGGTGTGCTACTAGGCATACAATTGAACTTCTTCACCTGTGGGGGTATGGCTATCGGTATATCCATCAGCCACAAAATTGCTGATGCATGCACCTTGAGCATGTTTGTCAAGGCATGGGCGGCCGCAGCTTGTGGCGACACCAATTTGGTGGCCCCAAGTTTCGTCGCGTCTTCTCTCTTCCCGCCCAAAGAACAGTCCGGGCAAGAGATTATTCTTGGAAGAGTGGAACACTGGGCCGACACTCGAAGGTTCTGCTTCAGCAGCTCAAAAATAGCTGCTCTGAGGGCTGAAGTAGGAGCCAGCACCGCGTTTCAACCAACCCGGGTTGAGTTGGTAACGGCAGCGATTTGGAAGTGGGCCATGACTCGAGAAGGGCGTGATCAAAGCCGCTTGTCGGTGGCAATCCATGGGGTGAATATAAGGGGGAGGATGGACCCGCCTTTATCGGAAAGTACGTTTGGGAACGTGGTCGGGAGATCACCGAAAGTATCGGGAAACGGTGAGATGGGTTTGGGTGAGCTCACTGAGCTGGTGAGTAAGACGAGGGAAGCAATTAGGAGAATCGACAGTGAGTATTTGAAAGAGTTGCAGGGGGAAAATGGACATGATATGTTTACTAGGGGTGCAAAGGAGGAAGTGGAGTTGCTCTTGGATGAGGACGTGGATTACTTCATGTTTACTAGTTGGTGTAGGTTTCCGACGCACGAGTCGGATTTCGGTTGGGGTAAGCCTGTTTGGGTGAGTACTGCGAGATGGCCGGGGGTTTCGAACATTGTTGTGCTGCTGGATTCCGTGAGTGATGTTGGCGGAATAGAAGCATGGATCACGATGGATGGAATCGATACGTGTGATGAAATTTAATTAATAGAAAATTAGAGGCCAGTCTTGATTTTTAAGTTCGATTTAATCTCAACCCTGAATATTATTTTTAAACCTGTATAGGCTCAGATATGTTATCTCATGACTTGTTTACCCTTTTTATTTCACGTCGTCAACTCCATCTCGTCATTCCTCCTCTCTGTCTCTCAAGACGACCGACCCAAACCCATCTTAAGAAATTCTCTCTATCTCTCTCCCTGATGGACCACCGCCGTTGCTGCCGTCAGCTGAGTTGGGAAAATCTAACATTCCAGTTGAAAAAAACACGTAGGTGAGATCAGTGTTTCTATAGTGGCGGCGAAGTTCTTCCTTTTCTGGCGTTCATTGAGGTTGAGCCATTGATTAAGTGCGCAACACCGCATCGAGGCCGCTCCAATTGCTTAAGCGTCGGATCGTCAAGGGTTCCGGTGGTTTCTAGGTTGAAGTTGAGTTGGTAGGTCTTGATTGTCGACTCGTGATCATCGTCGAAATCCTCGGAGGGATCCTTGGAGTTGTTGGTGATGTATAGGAGAAGTTTTGAAACTCGTATTGATTGCCGTTTGAAGTGCTGTGATTAAGTGATTCAGTGATTGCATGCAATGCACGTGGGATAGTCCAGATGATGTTGTTTTCTTCTGTTATCTTTTAAGTTTTCAAAGGTAATTTGTTGATTTTCGAATTCTAAGGTGGTGTTTGACTACAAGTCAATGAATCTGTTATATTTGAGAGCTGTGAGAGCCGTGTATTTTTTATGAGAATTGTGTATTTTTGTGAGAACTGTGTATTTTATATAAGAACTGTGTATTTTCTATGAGAACTATTTATAAAAACCGTGTTTTTTCTATGAAAATTGTGTATTTTTCTATAAGAATTGTGTTGTGTCCATGAGAACTGTCTATTAGAACCGTGTATTTTCTATGAGAACTATGTATTTTTTTAGGAGAACTGTGTATTTTGGTGTGTTGTAAGACTATGTGAACTATATATTTTTCAGTTCACATAGCCAGTTCACATAGTTTAGTTCTCATAACCAATTCACAAAGGTAGTTCTCTATGAGAACAGTCAGTTCTCATAACAAATTCTCATAGAACTGATTATGAGAATTGACAGTTCACATAGCCAGTTTCATAACTCAGTTCACGTAGCCAGTTCTCATAGAACTAATCAACTATGAGACTTGACAGTTCTTATAGCCAGTTTACATAGCCAAGAGTACTTTTGTTCGAAATAATATGATTCAAGAATTGATTCTAAAAATATAGCTCTCATAGCCACAGTTCAGGGGTATTTTTGTCCAAAATAATATGCTAACTCGAGCTATGTGAATTGGCAGGGATATTTTTGTCCGAAATGTTATGTTAACTAGCTATGAGAATTGGCAGTTTTCATAACTAGTTCACATAGCTAAGGGTATTTTTGTCCGAAATAACATGGGTCATGAGTTGATTATAAAAATATAAATTTTACTAAAAATTGACATGAATACAAAAAGTTAAGAAAAAGGTGCAAAATAGTAAAAATGCATGATAAGTCAAGAAAAAAGACTGAAATAAAGAAGGAATATTTTTATCAAGACTAAATTCGGTCCTAACCTACTTTTTGGAGCCGGCCTCTAAATTTAATTAAGGAGGTGGCCCGAGCCTCCTGGCTTTTGTTTCGGCGACTTAAAAAGATATGTTTCATTTCTTATGCATTTAGGTTAGGTTTCTTTGTGGAGAATAAATTATATACACTGAATGCGCTATGTCGTCAAAACAGTTGTATCAATTAATAGAATATTGTGACGTGGCGCAACGTAATTGATTCGAAGGAAATAAATATTTCCACCGACGGTATAAATAATTTAATCTCTTCTTTGTGTCAACTTTGGACTTTTATTAAGCACAAAACCAAAATAATACATACAGGATGATGCTATGGTGTCCCCGGTCATTTTGGGGACACCGTAATATTTGGCATAACTTTACCATTAGAAGCATAATTAAAACCCATTACAAGTATAACAAAATCCAAATAAGGCATAATCAAGGAATATCCACAAAACCAATCAAGGCATAACCAAATCCATTCAAGGCATAACAAACAAGTTATGCCAAGTTATGGTTTTCTTATGCTTGTAATGGGTTTTGGTTATACTCATAATGGTTTTGTTATACTAAAAGTTACGGTGTCCCCAAAATAACCAGGGACACCGAAGTCATTCCCATACAAATATTCTCTTTGTTGTTCCTTTCCGCGTTCTTTACACTCTTGAAGTGAAAAATTGGATAGTTGGAAATTGTCTCGCATCGATTAATTATCTCATTCCAAACTAGTATATAAGTCTGAGCAGTTTTTTCACTCATTACCAATTGATATTGAGTTTGATGCTTTAACGGTAATAGAGCAAATAAGCGATGTTTTCTTTTTTTCTTTGGCAATTTGAATCAATTTCTTGTATATAACGCAACTTTCTGTCCGGTGAGTGCACTATAAATTGGAGCTTCCCTTCTACGATGTTTCTTTTTTATTTTTTTTATTTACAATTTTCAGCTTGTGAGGAGAGGGACCCAGAAGAATCTGAATCTACGACACTCTATATGTGGATATACTTTGCAATCAGATCGATGTTATTGGGCACAAAGAAACGAAAAACGCATTATGAGTCAGATTTTGGTTGGGGTAAGCCAGTTTGGGTGAAAGTGGACTTTACTCTTCCTTTTTTATTTAAATCAAAAAAGTCAATATCCTTACTTCTACACCATTAAACTACCCTTATAACTAAACCAAACAATGAGCAAATGTACCTACTGTTGATTGACTCTTTCCTTTCAACGTTGATGGCAAGTTGGCAACGACCGCTTTCAAGTGATCTCACGCCAAAAACAGTTTTAAAAGATTCGCGACTGTTACCTGGGTTCTGCTACGTAGCATTCAATACTCTTCCACAGCTATCGTTACATTGTCGGCTACCATTATTTAATTACAACCTTGATCACACTCCTTTGCTATCATTAGCACATATAGAGCATTGATCTCATCCAAACACAAGCAAGCAAGAAAACAAATCTATCATCTCTTTGTCCTCGATCAACACACACAAAGGTTATCGGATGGTTAAGATGGAAACCATCTCCAAGGAGTCCATCAAACCTTCTTCTAAAACGCCTGATCGCCTCAGAACCTTTCGACTCTCAATGTTAGATCAATTCATTCCGCCTTCCATCTATGCCCCTCTTATTCTTTACTACTCACATGATGAAAGTACTAGCAACGTCAAGCAAGCCGAGATTTCCTCTCTCCTAAAAAGATCGCTCTCAGACGTCTTATCTCTCTTCTACCCATTTGCTGGAAGGATGACAAGTGAAAGCTCAGTCGATTGCAATGATCAAGGAGTTGATTTCTTGGAAGCTCGGGTTGATGCCCGCCTCTCAGAAATCCTCGAATCGCCACAAGTTGAAGTATTGACTCAATTTGTTCCAAGCACAAGTGAAGAAAGTGGTGGTTTCCTATTGGGCATTCAGTTGAACTACTTCCGCTGCGGGGGCATAGCTATTGGTATAACCGTCTGCCACAGAATTGCTGATGCATGCACCTTAACCATGTTTGTCAAGGCATGGGCAGCCACAGCTCGTGGCGATACCAATATGGTGACGCCTAGTTTCGTCACGTCCTCTCTCTTCCCGCCCAAAGAACAATTTGGGCAGCCGATGAGTTTTGAAAGCCCGAAACATTGGGCAGACACTCGAAGGCTCTTCTTCAGTAGCTCAAAAATAGCGGCTCTGAGAACTGAATTAGGAGCCAGTACCGCGTTTCAACCAACGCGTGTTGAGTTGGTAACGGCAGCAATTTGGAAGTGCGCCATGGACCGGAAAGGGCGTGACCAATGCCGCCTGTCAGTGGCGTGCCATGCAGTGAATATAAGGGGGAGGATGGAGGCGCCATTACCGGAATGCACATTTGGGAACCTCATCCGGGGAGCGGATGTATTGGGAAACCGTGAGCTGGATTTGGGTGAGCTGGTGAGCAAGATGAGAGAAGCGGTTGGGTAAATTGACGGTGAGTTTATGAAAGAGTTGCAAGGGGAAAATGGATATGATATGGTTGTGAGGCATTCTGAGAAGGCAGTGGAGTGGTTCCTTGACTAGGAAGTGGATTACTTCATGTTTACTAGTTGGTGTAGGTTTCCGTTTTCTGAGTCGGATTTCGGTTGGGGTAAGCCTGTCTGGGCGAGTAGTGCAAGTTGGGCTGCTCCGAACACTATTGTGTTGATGGATTCCATGAGCGATAATGGCTGAATAGAAGCATGGTTCACAATGGCTGAAGACGGTACATACGATGAAATTTGAAGAACCGGCCAAGCTCCTGTCCTGGGTTTTGTTTCAAGCAACTAAAAGATACGCTTTTCAAGTTGGGTTTCGCTTAACTTTTAAAATTTTTTACAAGTTTTTTCCTTATTCAAAAACAAATCATGTTGGTTAATTAGTTTTTCATCAAACTTTTGTAAATTATTGATTCGCCTTAACGAGAATCAGAAAAGTATGTTTTTTTTTTTTTTACTTTTACTCAAATACTTTTGAAAATATCCACTTTTAAGCCAACAAAGGTGCAAAGTGCTTAAAAGTGGATTTTTTCCAAAATATTTGGGTAAGAGTAAAATGTTTTGGATTTTCCAATTCCTCTCATTAAGATGAATCAATAATCCACAAAAGTTTGGCGCAGAACAAACAAATGCGAATTTTTTTTGAATGAGAACAAAACTCACTTTTTGCTTAATTAGTTGTTATGCATTTCTGTTTCTCTTGCACTTTTCAATCCAAACAACTGCCACTGCCACTTCCATTTCCATTTCTAGTTTGATGGTAACTTCTTTTTCTCTTGTTGCTTTCTGTGTTCTTTCTGCTTTTGAAGTGAAATTTTTTAGATGGTAATCAAAACACATAAGAAATGCTTCTTTTGGCGTAAAAAATTTGAATCAATGTCGCAGTACGCAACTTTTAATCGCATGGTCGTACTACAAATCGGAGCTTCCTTCCACGACGATTTTGCACATGTTTTAACTTGTGAGGAGAGAGACCCAAAATAAATTTGGTACGTAGTGGAAATCAAAGTACAAACTTGTGCTTGTATGACACCTATCTCGGTCTGTCTTTCTTACCACTTGAGCTGACCCCTTGAGTTTGTATTAGCAATGTAATATTGCCAATTCAATTGCAATTAATCTATTGTAATAACCATAATACATTTCCAGAATCACGCCTGTGGCCAAGTTTTATTGAAAACTAAATAAGAAAAAGGATGTTTCAACGTCACATTCAAACCACTATTGTTGGCTTTTCCTCCATGTGATTAGGAGAAGAGGGTCTTGAGTGGTTAAGCCGGTATACCCAAACTCCTATTATCTCTATACTTCGCATTATGAGTTAATGAAATTTATTTTTGCTGTTTCAAAAGCCATGTGTACGTGCTTCGTTATTGCATCCTTGGGATTGGCCCGCATACATGTTTATGAGCTCATTAATATTGGGATCTCTTAGTTTTTGTTTAGACTGTTCTTTTTTTCATAACCGGATATTCGGATCAGCTTACGTACACCTCGACTAATTTGTAGCACTGAAGTAACGACCGGACAAAGCCCAAACAGTGGTCGACCGAGAATTCCCTTGGGTTATTCTAGACCCCAAAGAACGTAGTACGTGATTCAAAACTCGGGATTGGTCGTTTCTCGATAGTTTGTTTTTGCACTTTTGACAGTGGCAACTATTTTAACCATACTTCAGATTGCCTCATTTATTTAAATTCCCAGATGTGCTTGTCGTCCGATGTATGTATGTATGAACTGAACAAAATAGACTTCTATGCAGGGATTGGAACATCTCTCCATGTTTTTTTCTTCAGTCTAGTTTTGGTTTTTGTTCCGGACAACGGCTCAGGTTTGATCAGGCCTTTGGTTCAGATTATGGTTGATTGTCTTTCTTTATGTCGGACCATTTTTCTATCATCATTCTTAAAACCAATTGATATTAGGGAGGGCTTCAATTAAGTCTTTTATAGCACTCGGCGACGCATCCGCAAATCTATTTTTAGAGCTGTCGCAGAGAGTGATATTGTGTAATCAAATCCATAGGAACACTCCGGGCCCAACACCTTACTTTTCCTAGATTCTAATATACATGATTCAAATTAACCCAATCTAACCAGTAACCATTGTGGTGTGAATTCGAGCGAAGAGAATCCGGCCCGAACAAGTAAGAAATAGCCTTGTGTTTGATAACTAGCTAGTCGTCTTCTTTTCCTTGTGCCAAGAAATACTCCAATTACAGCTAGTTTGAGAACCACTTGGTCACTTTTTTTTTACTAAATTAATTCATACTTAAACAAGCATGGTTTGATGGTAACTTCTTTTGTGAATTATTAATTCGTCTTAACAAGAATCAGAAAAGTTTTTTTTTTTACTTTTACTCATACTTTTGAAAATATCCTCTTAAAAGTGGATATTTTCCCAAAATATTTGGGTGACAGTAAAATGTTTTGGGTTTTCCGATTCCTCTCTTTGAAACGAATAAATAATCCACAAAATTTGGCGCAAAAAAAAAAACAAACAAACGCCATTTTATTTTGAATGAGAACAAAACTCACTTTTTGCTTAGTAGTTATGCATTTCTGTTTCTCTTGCACTTTTCAATCTAAACAACTTCCACTTCCATTTCCATTTCCAGTTTGATGGTAACTTCTTTTTCTCTTGTTGCTTTCTGTGTTCTTTCTGCTTTTGAAGTGAAATTTTTTAGATGGTAATCAAAACACATAAGAAATGCTTCTTTTGGCGTAAAAAATTTGAATCAATGTCGCAGTACGCAACTTTTAATCGCATGGTTGTACTACAAATCGGAGCTTCCTTCCACGACGATTTTGCACATGTTTTAACTTGTGAGGAGAGAGACCCAAAATAAATTTGGTACGTAGTGGAAATCAAAGTACAAACTTGTGCTTGTATGACACCTATCTCGATCTGTCTTTCTTACCACTTGAGCTGACCCCTTGAGTTTGTATTAGCAATGTAATATTGCCAATTCAATTGCAATTAATCTATTGTAATAACCATAATACATTTCCAGAATCACGCCTGTGGCCAAGTTTTATTGAAAACTAAATAAGAAAAAGGATGTTTCGACGTCACATTCAAACCACTGTTGTTGGCTTTTCCTCCATGTGATTAGGAGAAGAGGGTCTTGGATGGTTAAGCCGGTATACCCAAACTCCTATTATCTTTATACTTCGCACTATGAGTTAATAAAATTTATTTTTGCTGTTTCAAAGACCATGCGTACGTGCTTCGTTATTGCATCCTTGGGATTGGCCCGCATACATGTTTATGAGCTCATTAATATTGGGATCTCTTAGTTTTTGTTTAGACTGTTCTTTTTTTCATAACCGGATATTCGGACCAGCTTACGTACACCTCGACTAATTTGTAGCACTGAAGTAATGACCGGACAAAGCCCAAACAGTGGTCGACCGAGAATTCCCTTGGGTTATTCTAGACCCCAAAGAACGTAGTACGTGATTCAAAACTCGGGATTGGTCGTTTCTCGATAGTTTGTTTTTGCACTTTTGACAGTGGCAACTATTTTAACCATACTTCAGATTGCCTCATTTATTTAAATTCCCAGATGTGCTTGTCGTCCGATGTATGTATGTATGTATGAACTGAACAAAATAGACTTCTATGCAGGGATTGGAACATCTCTCCATGTTTTTTTCTTCAGTCTAGTTTTGGTTTTTGTTCCGGACAACGGCTCAGGTTTGATCAGGCCTTTGGTTCAGATTATGGTTGATTGTCTTTCTTTATGTCGGACCATTTTTCTATCATCATTCTTAAAACCAATTGATATTAGGGAGGGCTTCAATTAAGTCTTTTATAGCACTCGGCGACGCATCCGCAAATCTATTTTTAGAGCTGTCGCAGAGAGTGATATTGTGTAATCAAATCCATAGG
>BPLS01026083.1:0-12512 GCA_019656275.1 Rhododendron kiyosumense
ATTGTCATACCACAAAGAGGTAGACAATCCATCTCCCAGCTTGTACGTGATAAATGGCTGAACAAGGAGCCTCAAAGATAGAATTTTCCTCCATACCCAGGAGGGATCACAGGGAATCTTGACACACCAAAGACTCCTACCTTTAAGTAAGTAAGACTTAACCCATTGGCACCACACGGATTGTTCACCTCCCGAAACAAGGAACCAAATGTGCTTAGCAATAGCAGATTTGTTCCATATTTCCAAGGACTTAAATCCTAGTCCACCTTCTTTAATTGGGCAGCACAGTTGCTCCCAAGAGACCTTGGCTCCAGAGGTTTTCAGATCAGGTCCAGTCCAGAAGAAGGCTCTTAACGTAGCTTCCACCTCTTTAATGACTTTCTTAGGAAGGATGAATAGAGAGGACCAGTAGGTCTGCATGGAGAACAGTATGGATTTTATTAATTGGATTCTCCCGGCATAGGATAGGTACCTATGAGTCCAAGTTTTTGTTTTTGCAATGATTCTATCCACCATAATTTTACAATCAGAGTGCTTAAGTTTAGTGGACAAAAGAGGGACACCCAAATACTTGACAGGCAGCAAGCCTTCTTGAAAGCCAAGTATATTCATGATTGAAGATTTAATGGTTGGGCTGACACCTGAGAAAAAGATATTGCTTTTGTTTGGACTTGGAGAGAGTCCAGAAAGTGACTCAAATTCTTCCAAAGAGGACTGGACATGTGATATAGAGCTCACATCACCCTTACAAAAAATCATTAGGTCATCTGCAAAACACAAGTTGATCAGTTTGGTAGATCCACATTTCAAATGGAAGTTGAAACCTGGCTGTAGGGATCTCTCCTTAAGAATACAGGTAAGGACTTCCATAACAATAACAAACAAGTATGAGGAAAGGGGATCTCCCTGCCTCAAACCCCTTTGACCAGGAATATACCCAATGGCCTCCCCATTGAGGCTTAGGGAGTAGTTGGCAGTGGTTACACAGGCCTTTATCCACCTGATCATCTGGGGATGAAAATTCATCAAGGCAAGGGTATCCCAAAGGAATGCCCACCTAACATTATCATAGGCTTTCATAATGTCCACTTTCAATGCACACCTAGGGGTGGGGGATTGCTTGTGGTACCCTCTCATCAATTCCTGTGTGAGGAATATGTTATCTGCAATCCTCCTACCTTGCACAAAGCCAGACTGGGCTGGATCAATCAGATGAGGAAGAGCATAAATAGTGCGTGTGTGTATGTAGGGGATCATTTCCAACCCCCCCCCCCCGCATTTCTCTCTCCCATCCAACCCGTCTCTCTCTCTCTCTCTCTCTCCTCCTCCTCCTCCTCCTCCTCCTTTCACTCAAAACTCCACTCTATCTCTCAAGAACTTCAAGAATCAAGCTCCCTTCGACCTTCCAATCGCATTCTTGAGCTCGGAAATCCTTGGGTCAAGCTTGGAGCGAAGGTTTGTGGTTCGATGAGCCTGGGGCTTGTTGAAATTGCTTGGACCTTTGTTATCGTCGAGAGATGGGGACTTCTTTACCTCTTTTATGTGTTTATATGGTGTGGAAATCGAGCTTTGATTGTCTCCATTTGTTCATTTGAAAGCTGTCAAAAATTTGCAGAAATCACCCAAAAACACGTAGGGATCGATCCCTAAACTTGGGGGATCGATCCTTAGTGATGGGGGGATCGATCCTGTAAAGACCTGTATTTTTGGGGCGTATGTACGATAGGATATAAGTGTAATTACGTGAGAGGTGCACCTGAGTGTTGTGCGAGAAGCGTGGGATTACTCCCTAACGCTATAATTCTCTCAAGGAGAATTATTTCTCCCACTTTCCTCTCTCATTTCTCTCAGCAGTCTCTCTCTCTTCTCCTCTCATCCGAATTTCACTCTCTCATTCTCTCAACCAAAAACCCACTAGAAACCTACACAAACCCACCTTCAATTTGTCTTCTCTTCGTGATTCAAGCTTCAATTTAGTGGGTTTTGCTTGGCGGGGGTTGTTCTTGGTTGATTTGAAGATTTTGGAGTCCAGGGCTTGATTAACCTTGGGGTTTTGCTCTCTAAACTTGAGGTCATTAATTTTCTGCATTTGCTGGAAATCGGTCGAACAGTGAGAATATCTCTAAAACGTCCAGGTTCCAACCAGTAGAACACTCTCCCTACTGGTAGAACATTTTTTTTTCTACCGGTATAACCTCAATATTCTTTTTCCTAGCAATGAATTTTGGTGGTTTCTCTGGTATAACTTCTTGGATTTCAAAAAAAAAAGGGGCATATCGTTAAATTGTATTGCTCATCAGAATTTTCAAACTGTCGTACGACATATTAATTAATCGTGTAATGACCTTGATTTTTGGTAAATAAAAATTTTGTTAAATATTTGAATTTTACTGGCTTTTAAAATTCCTTTTTAATTTCTAAAAGTCCGTCATAATTAAATTCTAGACTTATAAATTAAGGTTTTTTCATATAAAATTAACTAGTCATTTCCTAAGGACAAAGGGGCTTATTTATACCCTTGCATATTTATTTGTGTCTAGAATTAATTCATAAATTCATTTTCTTGGCTGAAAATCCTACTTGTCTAGTTAATTCCTAACTAACTAGGTTGGCCAATCTAGTTACCTCTTGAAGATGACGTTAGCCAACTTGGGGAGAACCCAGTCGAGGATCGAGCCATGGTAGCAATGAGGGAGTTTTGTTGTAGGAATCCTCCAGTGTTTGACGGGACTAGTAGCTACCCATTGGTAGCCGACCATTGGCTAGCTCAGATTCGCAAACTCTTTAGAGCTTTTAATATCATTGAAGACAACATCAGAGTGGGTATCGTGGCCGTTCAGCTAGTTAGGGAGGCCGACGAATGGTAGGAATCTGTCCTGGAGAGTAGAAAAGGATGCAAGGAGGGCGGCAAGGACCGCAGCTCAAATAAACTAATCGGACGTTAAGAATTTGACATGGGCTGAGTTTGAGGCGCCCTTTGAGGAGAAATACTTTCCAGAAACTTCGCGTGAGAATCTGAGGGATCAATTTGAGAATCAGAGTATGTGCAGAAGTTTCAGTTCTTGTCTCGTTTTGCTCCGGAGTTGGTAGCAATGGAGGAAAGGAAGTGTCAACGATTTGAGAAAGGGCTGCACAACACTGTGAGAAGAATGGTGGTGGACAGCATAAGATAAAGTTCTCTAAAGTTGTGGAATGTGCAAGGAGCATCGAAATACTGAAGGAAGCTCAACTAAATGCAAGGGCTTGGGAACCAAGGCAACCAGTGGGAAGTTTGAGTTCCTTTTCGGGTAGTTTTGGGAGTCAAGGATGAAAGAGATAGAGGGAACCATCTCAGTAGCCATCTAACCAATCCAACTTCAAGATGCCTACTTCTTCGGGAATTTGGGGTGCCTCATTCCAAACGTGTGTTATAGGTGTAACCAACCCAGACACGACCATACACAGTGTCCTCAGCTTCCTAAGGCGTGCTATAATTGTGGTAATACAGATCATCTTGCTTGGAATTGCTCTCAAGGGGCGGGAGGGCGTAGTGAGTCGGGCTCGGTACAGCAACCAGGGGCAAGGCGTGGTGTTGGCCAGCAGTCTTTTAGAGGTGCTCACACGCAACAGCAACCTCATTTCCGTTAGACATCATCAGTTCAAGTTCTGGGGTCGACCGGGGAGTGTTGTCGTCCGCACCTTCTCAAGGTTCCAGTCAAGGAGGAAGTTTTGTGCAAGGTCAGGGTACCCAGGGGTGTGTTTTCAACATCAACACTAATGCTTCACCTTCTATCTCTTAGACTCTAGAGACATCGGTTGCAAGGGGTACTTTTCTTCTATTCAACTCTTTTGCTAAGGTACTCTTAGATTCTGGAGCATCGCATTCTTTCATTTGCTACGTCATATGTGTGTGCATTGGAATTGGACATCGAGAATCTTGATTCGCTGTTGTTTGTCGAGACACCATTAGGGGGAAAGTCATCTCTAAGTTGTATCTGTAATGGTTGTGAACTCATTATCTGTGACCATCACTTTGTTTTTGACTTTATCGTTCTGGATATGTCGGGGTTCGACCTCATTTTGGGAATGGATTGGTTATCTACGTTCCACGCCACAATCGATTGTTTCTAGCGTCGTGTTCATATATGTTCGCCTGAGGGTATTTGTTTCGAATTTTACGGGGAATGTCGAGAACCGTTAGAATCGTATCTATGTGGATCTCGGGAAAGAGAGTCAATTTATGCTATGCTGGCGAGCCTGATGCTACACGACGATGTGTCTACGTGTGGGGAGTTACCTTTGGTAGTTCTTAAGTTTCTTGATTTATTTCTGGGTAACTTTGCCTCCCGAGAGAGAAATCGAATTCACGATAGACTTGCTTCCAGGCACTGCTCCTATTTCGATTCCTCTTTATCGTTTTGCACCCGCCGAACTCACAGAATTGAAAGTTCAATTACAGGAGTTAGAAAATTTGGGGTTTATTCATCCTAAAACATCACTGTGGGGAGCACCGGCTTTGTTTGCCCAAAAGAAGGATGGTTCACTTTGATTGTGTATTGATTATTGTAAATTCAATCGTGTGACCGTTAAGAATAAATATCCCATGTCAAGAATCGATGACTTATTTGATAAACTTCAAGGTGCCACTTTTTTTTTTTTTGGGTAAAACAGCTTGAAATTGAAAAAAAGGCTAATCGAATATACAGCCTACAAGGGGCATACCCCAGGAGGAAAAGAAAAAACAAAAGAGTAAAGAAAATTGCTAATGCCAAATGGCTACACGATCTATATGGTGTGCACTGTTTCCAATCCATCTAGAAGAGGGAAGGAAAACAATGCCCTGACAATGGTGGTCCACCCTTAAAGCATTGTCAATCTATTAAGCCTTTGAATCAAAAGGAACACACACAGTAGCATAACAGTAGTATAACAGTCATTTAGTAGCAAATCCATTTCAGTTAGTAGAAGCTGTAGCACCTAAGTAACTGGCTCTATCTTCCTTGAGATTTCCATATTGCTGACCAGAGGAGCAGAGCCGTAGCAGCCCTAAATGGGACCTGCCTTCACGTAACAGAGGAGCAGAACTGTAGCAGCACCGTAGCAGTAGTATGCCGTAATAGCAGAACCATAGCAACAGCATCAAACCGTATGGAGGCCATAACAGAACAGCAACAGATCAGAAGAACTGCTATAGCCAGGGAAGATAGTAGCAGCAACTATAGCAAGCGGCATTTACAGCCTTAACAGACAGACACACAACATGTCAAAAGGTGAACAACAGCTTCAGAGACCATTGAGGACAGCAGCAGACTAAGCCATGGTATTAGGAGCATGAACTAGACTGTACCAGTATGTAATTGGATCAAAACAGCAGCCACAGCCATGATAGCATTGACTACCGTGGCTAGCAGCAGCCACACAACAATTAAGGGAAATAAAATAGCTAGGGACAGCCCCCTAGAAAAGCTTAAACATTCCTAGGGACAACCCCCCAAGGATAGGTCAAGGAAACCAAAAGACTTCAACAAGCAGCAGAGTAACCATTATAGCTGCAACTAATCAACATAACAAGTTGCAATCACAATTACATGACAAGCAGAAAACAGAACAGAAACAGCAATACAACAAAATAGAAAACAGAACCTTTGAAGACAACCATAACATGCAGAACTACAACCAACTCAGGTCAGGTGCATCCAATACAACTGCAGAAAACAGAATCTCATACTGTCCAGAGAACAGAACAGAAACAGGAAACAGGAACAGAAACAGAAACAGTGGTAACCACTTTCAATTCAATTCACTAATTCGTAAGCACACCAAAAGCCAAAGCCAGTCCAAGTCCGGAAATACACAAGGACTAGAGCTTCGAGTGCAGGAGAGTGCCTTAAGATCCAGGACACTCACAAAGGGACCAAGCTGCTAGCATCAGAGTGGCACTCGATATCTGCTATTCATCTCCTGCTCAAAGTTAGGCTTTGGAAAACAATCAATTCCAAATCAACTTTAAACAAGTACATAGGAGATTATTCCATAATTATACCCCATTCTCTAATAAATCTAGAATCACGAGAGCCTTCGGGCAATTTGGGCAGAGACAAAAGTCTATTTTTTACCATGTTATAGATTTTGTGAACTATTACGTCCCAGGTGCTAGCAGAACTTTGAAACTTCCTCATATTCCTTTCAATCCATATGTGATACACTGTGACAGTGAACAGCAATCTGATAACAACACTCTTAAGGGTTTTGCCTTTAAAAGTGGAAAGATG
Source organism: Rhododendron kiyosumense (assembly GCA_019656275.1). NCBI lineage: Eukaryota > Viridiplantae > Streptophyta > Magnoliopsida > Ericales > Ericaceae > Rhododendron > Rhododendron kiyosumense. Next base: position 6,252 of record BPLS01026083.1, read on the forward strand.
AGAGATCCAATCTGCCCAAGACCGGGGAAACCACCTCTCACCTATTTTTGTTAAAATAGCATTCCAAACCTATGTGGAGAATATACAATTAAAGAACAAATGATTGTGGCTCTCACTGCCAGAGCAGAGACTGCAATGAGAAGAGGCTTTAATCCCAAAAAGAACAAGACGATCCTCTGTGGAAAGCCTACCTTGGATGGCAATCCAAGCTATGAAGCTGCATTTTGGAATGTGACCAGAAAACCAAACTGTTTTATGCCAAGTCACTTTGGGAAATGGTTGCCTCAGTTCCTCCCAAAGAGAGGCAATGGTAAATTGTCCATTTGGGTTTAGAGTCCATCTAATTTGGTCTCTTGCATCCCTCAAAGGGGGAAGCTGACCTCTGACTTCATTCAATTCCCAAGATTGTGTGACCGGGAATGCCCAAGCCGAATTGAGAATTATTTGGGACACCTTGGCATTCATTGGTAGGCCAGAATCATACACAATTCTGGGAACAAGCTTGTTCAACAATGGACCTAGAGGGTGCCAATTATCATGCCACAGGGAAGTGATGTAACGCCCCGAATTTTGGGTACGTTAAATAAAACAATTTTATTGAAATTTCAAAAAAATAGAGTCTAGCTCTTATTACAACATAACCCCCACAGGAGTACTTTATTACAAAAGAAAGGAAAACTAAGATTTTTTAACTACAGCTCCTCTTGCTTCTTCATCCTAGCCAGCTCCTCAGCTCCGGACGCCTCCAAGTGAACGGTCCATCTTGATCATCTACAAGATCTGACACATTATACCAGCGTCGCCACCGATATAATATGTCAGGGTCACCAAAAAGGCAACACCATGAGCTACAACGCTCAATAGGAAAATCTTACCCACCAACCTTACAACAAACAATCACATAATCATATTCGTTTAATCGTCTAACGTTGGTGTCCAAGATTTCTCGATTTCTCCTACGCGACTCATCGTAGACCATGTCTTCCTTTTCCACTTACAAAACAACCTTTCAAAACATTTGCATTGGCTCCGTACCGCGGATAACCAAGCCTTTCAAAAATCATTTGACATTGGCTCCGTACCGCGGATAACCAAGCCATACACACCCAACCTCGGTTCCGCCGTTCCGGGTTCCCGAGTATCCTCACAATGGTTCCGCCGCACCGGGTTCCCATTGGCACACATTGCATTGGCTCCTCTCCGCGGATAACCAAGCTATACCTCACCATGGTTCCGCCGGTCCGGGATCCCATGGGAACACAAACAACCTCACAATGGTTCCGCTATACCGGATTCCCATTGGAACACACACACACACACACACCATACCCTCGAAATGGTCATTATGTGGTTTCCAAAGTACTTCTTGTTAAACATACCCTAGGTGCCATGTTTCTACCTTTCTCGGTTTTCGTGTCACGTTCTCATGCAAGACTCCGCGTGTGAGACTTTACATACAACATGCATTCAACAAGCTTCGAAATAGTACAACAAGAACATCTAAGTAACATAGCATGCTTGAATCACCAAGAATTAATCATAAAACATGCATTTCCAACATTTAATCGAAAGATAACCTTATCTACTTTTAAAAGTAATGATCAAAGTTACTACTAAATAACATCCATTGTTTTGAACATATGATTTGAAACGATACTAGTGTTAGAAGGGTAAGATTAAACTACCTTGATCCGAAACTAGTCGGGGCCGAATAAGCTAGTTGGAAATTTCTACGGGCGGTAAAACTCCAAATCTGGACCGAACTTCGGACAGCAGTAACTCGGTCAATCTTTGGCCGAATAGAGTCGTTCTTGGGTCGAGAACGAAGCTCTCTAAACCCTCTACAACTCTCGTGAAGAAAGTTAATCCTAGAAACGAACCTAGGTTGGAGAAAAATGGGGATGAACAATGTGACAGTGAGCAGTCCAGAAATGAAAATCCAGATTTTTCACTGAACTTCGGATGACGATATCTTGGTCATTTCTTAACCGATTGGGGTGATTTTTGAGCCTAACTTCAAGGTTTCGAAGTGCTCTACAACTTTCCAGAAGGAAGTTGGTCCTAAAAACTACTCTAGGCAGGAGAAAACAGGGAATTTCCGACGGGACAGTGGCTGCCCAGAAAATCAGAAATGGTTTTCTAGAGAGAAGGAAGAGCTATTGCTTTGAGGTGTGCTTTGAAAGGCTTGGAATGGCCTTCTATTTATAGGCAAGAGCTTGGCCCTCTCCTCTTTCTCTTTCTAAGTCTCACCTTGACACTTGGCAAGAGATCATGGAAGATCAAGGAAATCCCTAGGCTTGTAAGGCTATTTTGTACCATGGTGAGATTCTTGAATCCAATGGATGGTTGAGATGGAAATGGTACATGATCAAAGGGTCAAGAAGTTGCAAGGTGTTCAAGAAGTACATCTAATTAAATCCAACTTTTAAGCACAAATCAAGGGAAAATCCTAGGTTGCATGGCTATGTTTGTACCAAGATTTGATCTTGGATCAATTGGATGGCTAGGATGGATCCTTGGTGGGCAAGAAAGATATTGGTACAAGATCTAAGGGTTCAAACCATTGCAAGGTGTTGAAAGGAGTACAATGGAGTTTAATTCTTTGCTTGGAAGAGAAAAATCTTGATGTACAATGGAAGATCAAAGGCAAGTACCAATCAAATCTCTCTCCCTCTCTCCTCTCCCAACCGGCCCTCTCTCTCTCTCTCTCTCTCCCACGGTTCTCTCTCTCCCTCTCTCCTCTCTTTTTGGGTAAAACAGCTTGAAAATAAAAAGGGGCTAACCGAATATACAGCCTACAAGGGGCATACCCCAGGAGGAAAAACAAAGGAAAAAGAGAACGAAAAGACAAAACGAAAAAAAAATTTCCTAAGCCAAATGGCTACATCATGTAAATCAAAAACGCTGTTTTCGATCCATCTTTGAAGAGGGATGGAAAACAATCGGATATAGACTTGTACGCCAAATGGCTACAGTGAACAAAACATAAGATAACAGCAAGTTGCTTCCATTTCCTCTTGAAGAGGGTACGTGTCAATGTTAAAACACACTTTGTAACAGCAACAGCAACTCTAACCAAAATCTGGAATTAGATGAACACATGACCTTTCTATGAAGTTCCATCCACCTGTGGCATCTTGAAAAACAGCCCCAATAGCTACCATTATAACAGCAGCCACAACAAATCCATAGAACTATCCACAACCTGTACTTGGAGACCTTAGAACTATCCACATCATAGCAGCCGATGCAGACCTTACAACTGCAACAATAGCAGATCCAAAACAATTCTAAGGTGTTAAAGACACCCCTAAAGCATCTAGGGACAGCCCCCCTAGCAAGGGACTAAACAATCCAAGGGACATCCCCCCAAGGATAGGCATGAGCGAACAATATGAATTTAACAACATGAACATCAGCCATCAAGAGCACTGTTAACTAAAGATGGGCAGCCTGTGATAACCTGCTCAATACTACGCCACTCTACTTGGAACTCAAAGGACTAATACATAACAGCCAACTCTTGGTGATATCCTATACAATTCCATGCCAAGCTACTTAGATCCAGAGACAACCCACTGCAATTGGAGCTGAACCTGGGCCTTTGTAGAATCAGAACAGGCATCATAAGCTGCATTAGTATATCACTTAAAGCCATTGGCGTTGGAAATCATAACAGCAGCAGCTGGCTGCTCGCATTACAGCAGCAATGGCAGGAAACAACTATCATCAAAGCAGTAGTAGATATCAATAGTAGAGGCATCAAGCAACGTGCAAAATACCCCTGACTGCTATTCAATAAAATGCAGCCACCGGAGCAGCAGTAGCTGCCGTGGCATCAGTAAGCACAGGCCACCAAAATGGCAGCAGTAAACAGCTATCCAACATGAAAAGAATCAGTAGCAGACTTCACAATATGTATATATATAATTACTTTTGTAAACAGCTATATATGTATATATATAGCAAATAACAATAAAATCTAATTACTTTTGTACTTAAGATCAAAAATAGCCCTTAAAGGCTAGGATTCTCTTTTAAACCCTAAATTGAGCACATGGTACTTAGCCCAATAGATAAAAAATCAAGTACTAACTTAATATATACATAAGTACTTATGTATCTAAGAAGATCAAAAACCCCAATAAAGAATAATAAAAGAGTACCTAAGAAACCTTAGGTATTAAAATCCTCCAATAAAATATTGTTATATCATCCCATGGGATTTTTGAAAAAGATTAGTTTATTGAAATCCTTGTACTTGGTGGAAGACTAACCCTTTTATCCATTGGGTAATAAATCCCCTAACTTCTATTGTCCAATGGACAATAGTGACTTGGCAACTTTTATTTTAAAATAATGGATACTTTGGCACATGGGGTTAAAAGAAAATATTAAATTAATCAACCCATGTACTATGTTGAAAGATGAACCTTTTACCCAATGGATAATAACCACCCTAACTTTTATTATCCAATGGATAATAGTTGCTAGGGAGATTAAACAATAAAATAATCCAAAAAGGTACTTTAAAGTAATGAAAAAGTTACTTTTTACTATTCATAGTACTTTAATCAAGTAGACATTTAATATAAACAAATGGGGTTCTATTATCCAATGGATAATAGTTTCCCTATCTTTTATTGTCCAATGGACAAAGGTTAAAACCAAAATAATTAAATGAAAAAGAATAATCATTTTTTTTAGTCTAGGGTTCAAAAGGGTCAAAAGGTCCAAGGGGGGCAAAACGGTCAATTTGCGGTTAGGCAAAAGCAATTTGGTGGCTTGCTAGCTCGGTTTCTTTAACACGTCGATTAGAAATTAACTAGGCTTGCCAAATGGATTAAAGTGCCAAGAAACGAAATTTGAAGGGCAAAAACGTAATTTTGACAAACTTTGGAAATTAAAAGCAATTACAATAAAATTCAAATTTTTAACGAAATTTTTAACGACCAAAAATCAGGGTCGTTACAAGTGATATCCCCATTGCCAATAATGTGACGAATGTAAGGTTGAACGGTGTTTCTTAAATTAAGTAACTTCCTCCAAACCCAAGAGGGATTACTTGGCATCCGAAGACTCCAAAAGTTCCTTCCTTTTAATAAATAGGATTTAACCCATTGACACCACATTGATTGTTCGCCCCCTGAAATCAAAAACCATATATGTTTGGCAACCGCAGCCTTATTCCAAATCGCCATGGATTTGAAACCAAGGCCCCCCTCTTCCTTGGGAGCACAGAGGTGTTCCCAAGCAACCTTTGCTCCAGTTCTTTTAAGGTCAGGGCTGGACCACAAAAAGGCCTAAGGATAGACTCCACTTCCTTAATTACCTTTTTGGGTAAGATGAACAGGGAAGACCAAAATGTTTGCATTGAAAACAAAATGTTCTTTATAAGCTGCACCCTCCCAGCATAAGTAAGATCCCTATTAGTCCAACATTTAGTTTTGGCAGTGATACTATCTACCAATCTCTGACAATCGACCGCCTTGAGTTTGGTAGATAGTAATGGGACCCCTAAATACCTCACAGGGAGGGAACCTTCCTAGAATCCCAGATCGTGCAAGATAGTTCCCTTAACCCTCTCATTAACTCCAGAAAAGAATATGCTACTCTTCCCTGGGCTAGCGGAGAGACCAGAAAGAGCCTCAAACTCAGCCAAAGCATTCCGGATGTGATTGATAGATGAAATCTCCCCTTTGCAAAATATCATCAAATCATCTGCAAAGCAAAGATTAATCAACTGATTATCTTTACATCGCCAATGGAATTGAAAATCAGGGAGTTGAGATTTCTCCTTTAGCAAAGTTGTTAATACTTCCATCACGATAACAAAGAGATATGAGGACAGAGGATCCCCCTGCCTCAGTCCCTTCCTACCTTTAATGTGACCAGTCACTTCTCCATTTATACAAAGTTAGTAATTAGCCGTTGTTACACATGCTCGAAGCCACTTGATCATGGTAGGGTGAAAGTTCATAGCTGAAAGGACATCCCAGAGAAACTCCCACCGCACATGATCATAAGCTTTCATTATGTCAATCTTCATGGCACACCTAGGAGAAGGTGAAGGCTTGTGATAACCTCTCATCAGTTCTTGAGTAAGGAATATGTTATCTGCTATCCTCCTACCTTTCACAAATCCTGATTGGACAGGATCTATGAGCAGAGGAAGGGCAGATTGCAATCTCTTGGCTAAAATCCTAGAGATGCATATCGAATCCCCCTTCTCAACCCATATCCACGCCACCAGCTCATCCA
>BPLS01026084.1:8124-18856 GCA_019656275.1 Rhododendron kiyosumense
TGACCTCACCCTTGTGGTGTGATAAAAAACTTTAGCGTGGAAAAAAATAAGATAAATGATCTCACTCTTGCGGCGAGATAAAAAGCCTACCTATTTAGGCACGCAGTCTGAATTTTCACGTAGGCAAGTTGGTACTCATTTAGGCAGACTTTGAAAAGTTATGTGAGAAAAACGAAGTCGTTTAAGAACTTTAAAAAGTTGTTCTTTTTTTTTTTTTTTTACAAAAGGTAAGAAGATAAGCTCTAATTACACTCATTCCAAAAAATTTCTACGTTTCATCTTCATCTTCACGCCCAAGATCGAGAGAGAAAGAGAAGGCAAATCCCACAACTCGATTCCACTAGTGTCCAATTGTTTCTTCGATGGCGGACGGACAGACTGTTCCACTAGTGCCCGATTTTCACATGGGTGAGCTGTGATCTTTATGATTTATTGTAGTAGTGAAATTTAGTTCTTCGGATGTCTTCCAAGTATATGTTCGACACATTAAGTAAAAAAGCAATTATATTATTATGGCTTAGCCTTATCTGAAAAGGATTAAATTTCAATTGAGAAGCCACCATTGAAATTAAAATTTAATATAAACACAAAATCCATATTGAATGGTTAGTTTATAAAAAAAAATCTAAAGTTTGTCCGTAATGTTACAATCTGCAGGTTGTGATAATTTTTATAAAAATACAAAGCGCACACTACAACAAAAAATACTATTGTCAACTAAATTTACTAGTTAAAACTAAATTTTTTGCCCCAAGAAAGTCTTTTGGTGACAACAACTAATTTTTGATTGGCAAAAAATCTATTGCCATGTTTGTAAAATTTTTTAAACAATGTTTATATATGTATTTTTATTTATTTTAATATTATGTTAATTGCATTCAAAAAAATTCAGCAAATTTTAAGAGAATTTTTTTTTCTCATTTTAGGAAGTAAATATAAATATTTTTGTTTTCCTAATCTAACAGAAGTTCTTAGCTAGCTTACTGGTAAGGGCTTGGGAAATTAACTAAGGGTGCGTGGGTTCGAAACTTAGCAATGACAAGAAAAGAAGGTCTAGTAGATACAAAGAAAAGATCACGCGCAATGGTTTTTCATCTCAGTTTATGGTGGTGTGATCATTTTGAACTTTCTATCACAGTTATAGACCGTGATCTAAAGTGACATACAATCACACCCAGAAAAGAGAAATGATCACGCCCAAGAGAAACAATCACGGCTTATAACGGTGATAAAAGAGAAACGATCACGCCTTTTGGCCGTGATAGTTTCTCTCTTTCAATCACGGTTTATAACCGTGATAAAAGAGAGTGACTTACAATCACACTCAAATCCATCACGGTAGCAATAGTGTGATGAAAAACTTATAATCACGGTCAATAGCTGTGATCTTTATGGTTTATTGTAGTAGTGCAAAGTAGCCTCATCCATCGAGATATAGGAACCCCAAACCTCTCCAATCTGCTTGAAAGTTTGGGTGTTCCAGGCATTAAGAGGAATACCTTGACACTTTAACCAGACAAATCTTTCGAAGCTAGCGGGTTCACCATTCCACGGTTTTACCACATCAAACCAGAGATTCATCCACGGGTCCTTAATAAGCAAGTCCCTAACTTCTTGACTTTGAAATGTGATAAGGACTTATCTCCCTCCCATAGTCCTGAACTTAGTCTCAGTGTCGCTCTCCAAACTAAAATTTCTTTTCAAAGTCGACATGGAAACAACCCTGTGCATAATAGCCACCGCACTTCTAAATAACCCTCCATTTCCAACAGGGCTAACCTGAAGAGTAATACTCTGTTCTATGTTAGGATTGGAAGACTCCCCTTTCAGAGCATGAACATAGGATTTGACTGGACCGAACTTGCTCCTTGATGATCTGTCATAATTAAGCACATTTATCTCCTTCGAATCAGAGTTCTTTTGCTTGAGGACCTGCTTGGTAGGAAATTTGGGCAACTTCTGATGGAGATTTGCTGCATTGTGACCAAAGCAAGCCTCCTTTACAAAGAGACGGTTGTTGTCCACCCAAATCCCATTCAATTTCGACACTGCCATATCTGCAGAGACATGACAATCAAACCTGACAAACCCAAATTTATTGCCCGAGCGTTTGCTTCTTTTGCTTGGTATAAATGCATCTTTAACCACCCCGAACTGGTTGAAAGTTCTCCGCAACCAAACCTGGTCCTTTTCCTCGGGGATGTTATCTACAAACAGAGTAAATATCTCCTTAACCTCAAACTTCTTATTACTTGACAACCTTACAACCTGATTTCTGTGATTCTTAATCACAGGGATCCAGCCACCGCCATTACTACCATCAACTTTTCTTTTGCCTTTCTCACTCTCTCTCTTACTCTCTCTCTCCATTTTTTACCTAGAGTTTTTTAAAACGCAGCAACAATCTTAGGGTGATTATTGTTAACAGAACAACTTTGCCCAAACATTTCCTTTATTTCTTTCAATTCTCATTGGAAGGGGCTGGCGCCGTTTTACTCTTCTTCCAAACCTTCACTCAATGACACCCCTTGCTATAATGCTTGTCCATTCATCTATTCTTTTTTTCACAATCCGCACGTATAGCTGTCACCATTCTGCCAACATCTAGGCTAGGGATAATGCAAGCAGTGTTCTTCGTTAAGAGCAATGGAACCACTAGAAGATTCCTCATTCCTTTTGAAAGTAGATTGACACTACACCTTAAGAGATGCACGCCCCTGCATTGTAGCCAGATCTATCTTGAAGGTGAGAGCTGCTTCGCTATTCCAATGCTTAAGTGAGTACTGAACCACCTTTTAGCCAGATGATTAGCTAGTTCTGCATTCTTGTCTTCCTTAAATCATAAATAAACCTCCATAATGTAAGGTAACTCCTTGGAAGTTAGCCTCAGAAAAGGCCTTTTAAATTAGCTTACTCTTTTGTTATTTGTTTCCTAGTTGGTCTAGGGTCTCTTTGGCACTAGTAGTACGTAGAATTGTAAGCCTTAGTGAAATTAATGTTGGTGGTACGTTGTTTTGCTTGAACAACCCTCAAATACTAGTAAAGCAGCCCATGCTTACGTTATATGATTGGAGCAAAGATTTAGATGTATTTGTGTAAAAGTAAAGGAAAAAAAAATATTTGTTACTTAGGTGAAAGAAGAATAGTACTCCACCCATTACTTTTGTGTATTTTTGCACCGCTTTAAGTTTTAGGTTCTTAAACAGTCAAACTTATTTGGGTTGGACTTATTTTGTATTGTAGGCTATAATATTTTGTGTCCAAATTTAGTTGGACTTTTATATTTTAACCTTGCACAAGTAACTTAGCGCCAACAATACTGAGAAACATAAAGAAACATAAGAAGGTTCCCGCTTCTTCTCTTTCTTCTTATGACATTCGCAATAGAAACTCCCTCTTAATTAAGCAAGCACATAAGTGTATGGATTTAGGTGCTATTCTTGGTGTTAAGTATTATGGAGGGGAGAGAGAGAGAATATTAAAAAATATATTGAGTTGGAGGAAGGTGAAATGTTGGATAAGGGGCTTGATGGCATTGTTGATGGTGCCTTTGATGATTTGGAGAAAGGTGCCTCTGTCTTAGTGGAGTTTTGATTTTGTTCTTCTATTCTTTTCGGGTATTCGTCTATTGTCTTTGCTACTTTCTGTTGTTAGCTTGCTGGTTGTGTTCTGTTGCAGTTGCTGGGGTTTTGTTTTCGGTTGCTTCTTCGCTTATTTTGTTGAGGTTGTTTTGTTGTTGTTTTTTCGGTGCTCCGTATTCCTTTTTGCTAAGGGTCATCAGTTAGCCTGAAGGCCCACGGCCCACCTAAAGTCCGCCCGGCCCATCGGGCTTTTACCTGGCTCGTAGTTTGCAATGAGCGGGCTCGGGCCTATGAATTTTTACTCGGCCCGCCCGTAGGCCCTACCCGTGAGCCCGCCCATGGTACCCACCCAATAGCCCGCCCACGGGCCCACCTATTAGCCCAAAATCCCACAAAATCCTCTCCTTTTTCCCTTACCCAAGGAAATTTAAGCCCGCCCGGTGGCCCATTCGGTTTTTGGCCCGCTAGCCTGTCAATTGGGCTAGCCCATGGGCCGGGCTTGGGTTTCAATTTATGGTAGGTAGCCCGGCCCGCCTGGTAGTGAAAGCCTGGTCGGCCCGGCCCATGAGCGAGCTTGGGTAGTGACTTGGGAGGCTGGCCCGGCCAGGCCCGGCCCGATGATGACCCTTACTTTTTGCTGTAGAGGTTGGTTGACTGTTTTTCAGGTAGTCATTTTTCAGTTTCTTCTGTGTGTGGTGGTTGTGGTAGTTAGCATCCCCTTTGTTTGGTGGCTATTTTTAGGTTTAGGTGGCTGTTTAGGGTGTTTTTTAGGGTTTGGGCTTGGCCTTTTTTTGTTGGTTGATCTCTTGCCAATGTTTTGGGTCTTGGGTAGTTTTAGGTTAGTAATTTTTCCTTTGGATGCCATTGTCCTTATAATCTTTGTATCTTTTTAGAGGTTAATAAATTTTTTTGTTGAGAAAAAAAAAACTGAGGAAAACTTAATTTATATCTATAAAAAAATTAAATTTTTTAGTGCTTTTTTTGAACCTAGAGGCTGGGTTACTCATGGAGCCGCCCCCTGGTAAAGCAAATGAATCGCTGCTAACAAGAATTTGTGGTACGTTTGCTTATCCTTGTGCATGTTTGTGTCTTTATTATATGATCGTTTCTGACTTTCTTATGAGTTTATTGTTGCCCTTAAAATTAGTTTATGAATTGTGTGGTCTAGCTTATAAATGCTTGTGGTTAAATATAGCTTAACATGATCAATAACGTAAGATATTCCAAGTTTGTAACCAAGGAAATAAAGAAGGAATAGTTACACAATTACAATACATTTAATTTGATTATGTTATAACGATATCAAACAAGATCTGGGTTCACAAAAATCGAAGATTTAAAAATATGGCACAATTGTTCTTGTCAATGAAGAATCTGTTACACCATATAAAACGAATCATGCATTAAGAGGGCGAAAACCCCCCACGAAATAAGATGCATCTCTCATATGAGAGATTACAAATATAAGATGGTTCGTCAGGTCAGATCCTTCAATTGTAGTGTTTTTTTGGAGGATTTCGATCAAGTAGTGCCAAGAGATTGACATCCAATGCAAATCGTAAGCACTGTAGTGAGAGCGAAATCTATGTTAAGTACAGAGTGTAACACTCGCCTAGCTCGAACACCATTTCGTTTCATTCTTTTCTAGGTTTTGCATTATGATCGATGTACTTGCATTTTGGTAGTATTCGGTTCATCACACAAAGTAAACATTACTTTTCAAACAAATAGTGTAAAGGATTATATATCGATCATACGTATAAGCCGAATACAATAAGGTAATGTTATTATTATTTTTTTACTAAGAAAGACCGCATCAAATGTAATTAAAGGAAAATCGCATACCAACTAGCTAGGTTGCACCCGACCGACCCTAATCACAGAGCACATGCGACCAATTAACCAACGCTTTCCCAGAGGCCAACTATATATATACACTAATCCAGAAACTTATCCAAAAAAACTACCCAAGTAAAAACCACTATAAAATTTTAAACAAATCAAACAACCTCAAGGATTCTAGCTAGGGAGACTGTATAGCCAATGTCGACTTTGTTAAATATACGTATTTAATAATCAAAACCCATATTAGTTCGAGCCTAAGGCTCTGTTTGTTTGGGCACTGAAAAATATTTTACTTTTTTTTTGGTGTTTGGCTGTGTAAAAGACTGGAAAATATTTTGCCAGTAATTAGTAAAATATTTTACTTCATATATGATTGACAATGTTTTTAGCTTGAAAAGGTCATAAATTACTTTTCAAACTTTGGCTATGATGCTCAACTAATAATTATGTTACTTTAGAGAGCTCTTCCACAGTCCTAATTTCATTCGCCTATGACCTAACCTTATGCTTTATGTTGTAACGAACGCTATGAATGCAAGCTAAGAACGAGAAATTGAAAACTAAACAAGAAATCACAAAGACACAAGATATACGTGGTTCCCCAAGATGGGTACGTCCACGGGCGAGGAGAGAGAGGATTCACTAACCAACGTGAAGAAGAAATACAAGAGCCGGCTGTAATCCGTAACTCTAGAAAGACCACAAATATGAAAGCCCAAAAGATACTTTAGAAGTTCCCCAAAAGCCCTATTTATAATAGGCTACAAAAACGGGAACAACATAATTAACCAATGTGGGACTAAGGAATACAAGGCATTCCTAACAATTCTCCACCTTGACTTGAATTCCACTGAACCAAATCACCAAATATAGCTCTCCCCTTCTAACCTCTCACTCGCCAAATGCCCCCGAGGGGCGATCAACTGCAAATACCAAGCAAGCCCAAGCAATGCTTGAACTTGGCAACCGGAACCGGTTTAGTCAACATATCTGCTGGGTTATCTGCCATACCCACTTTCTTCACCTCAACTTGCTTCTGTGAGATGATATCCCGAACGAAGTGATACCTGACATCGATATGCTTGGTCCTCTCATGATACATCAGATTTTTAGTCAAATGTATAGCACTCTGCGAATCACAAAATACTGAACTCACACCCTGTGCAAGACCAAGCTCACAAAGCAAACCTCTCATCCACAATGCCTCCTTCATAGCTTCAGCAATGGCCATATACTCCGCTTCTGTTGTAGACAACGCGACTGTAGCCTGTAAAGTAGCTTTCCAACTAATGGCACTTCCGGACAGAGTAAAAACATAACCTGTCAGAGACCTCCTCTTATCGTGGTCACCGGCAAAATCCGAATCAACATAACCAACAGCATGATCACCAGAATTGGCAACCCCAAATAATAAACCAACACCTGCAGTTCCGCACAAATACCGTAGTATCCATTTCACAGCCTCCCAATGTGCCTTTCCTGGACGCCCCATATAACGACTAACGACACTAACTGCATGTGAAATATCAGGACGAGTACATACCATAGCATACATAAGGCTCCCAACTGCGCATGAATATGGAACCTGAGACATATACTTCTCCTCATCCTTCGACTGTGGTGACAACTCAGCTGAAAGTCGAAAGTGTGCTGCCAAAGGGGTACTGACTGGCTTCGAGTTCTGCATGGCAAAGCGCTCAAGCACTTTTAGAACATAAGACTTCTGATTCAAAAATAATTTGCCAGCTACTCGATCTCTGCAAATCTCCATACCCAAAATACGTTTTGCCACACCCAAATCTTTCATCTCAAATTCACCACCTAACTGTTGTTTCAACCTGTTGATTTCTGATACACTCTTGGCAGCAATAAGCATATCATCAACATACAACAGTAGATAAACAAATGAACCATCTGGAAGTTTTCGAAAATACACACAACTGTCATACTCACTCCTAGAATATGACTGGCTTATCATAAAAGTATCAAACCGCTTATACCACTGCCTAGGGGATTGTTTGAGGCCATACAAAGACTTACGAAGTAAACAAACGTGATCCTCCTTACCAGAAACAACAAATCCCTCAGGCTGACGCATATAAATCTGTTCTTCAAGCTCGCCATGCAAAAATGCAGTTTTGACATCAAGTTGTTCTAACTCAAGATCATAACATGCAACAATAGCAAGTAAAGTGCGAATGGAACTATGTTTTACAACTGGTGAAAATACCTCATTGTAATCAACACCCTCCTTCTGGCTGTATCCTTTCGCTACTAGCCGAGCTTTGAACCGAGCATCTTCTACCCCTGGAATACCTGGTTTGCGCTTGAAGACCCACTTGCACCCAACAATCCTCTTCCCTTTCAGCGGTTCTACTAACTCCCATGTCTGATTCTTCTGAAGAGACTCAATCTCCTCATTCATAGCAACAAACCACTGTGCAGACTCAGTGCTCGAAACAGCTTCTGTATAGCTGGAAGGCTCCTCATACTCAACTGTCTCAGCAACTGATAAAGCATAGGCCACCATCTCAGAATAAGCCGAATACCTTTCAGGAGGCCGAATCTCCCTCCTTGGCCGATCTTTAGCAGTAGTGCGTGGTTGCTCAACTAACGCATCAACCTCTGTGTCTGAACTCTTGAACTCCTCTTCAATTGGCTTCTCAATGTGCTTCTTCCCTGAGTCGGAAGATTCACTCAAAAACTCCACCTGCTTTGGAACACTCTGTTCCTGAACTGTATTGTCAACCTGCTTAGACCCCTTAATCATAGAGTTTTCATCAAAAGTAACATCTCTACTGATCAAAAACTTTGAATCTTCAGGACACCACAATCTGTACCCTTTCACACCTGCCTGATAACCCAAGAAAATACACTTCTTGGCCCGTGGCTCTAACTTACCCTCATTCACATGAGCATAAGCTGGACACCCAAACACACGCAGCATAGAGTAATCAGCTTGATGACCTGACCATACCTCAAAAGGAGTCTTACACTCAATAGCAGTCGACGGAGACCTGTTCACCAAATAGCATGTCGTGGAAACGGCTTCAGCCCAAAATTCTTTGCCCAATCCGGAATTGGACAACATACAACGTGCCTTCTCCAAAAGAGTCCCGTTCATTCGTTCAGCCACACCATTCTGCTGAGGGGTTTTTCTCACTGTGTGATGCCTCACAATGCCCTCATCACTGCAGAACCTATCAAACTCGCCAAGACAAAACTCCATACCATTGTCAGTTCTCAAACGTTTTATTTTCTTACCAGTTTGATTCTCAATCAAAGTTTTAAACTGTTTGAATGTATTAAAGGCGTCACTCTTATGTTTCAACATATACACCCAAACCTTACGAGAGAAATCATCGATAATACTCATAAAATAACGAAAACCACCTTTAGAAGTTACCTCTGCGGGACCCCAAAGATCCGAGTGAAAATAATCCACCGTGCCTTTGGTGCGATGAACAGCTATACTGAATTTTACCCTGCACTGCTTGCCGTAGACACAATGCTCACAGAAATCCAGCTTCTCAGTTTTCTGACCACATAGCAAACCCTGTTTGCTCAAAACTGTCATCCCCCTCTCGCTCATATGCCCAAGGCGCATATGCCACAAACGAGTCAAGTTTGAATCTGAAACCTTTGATGAAGCAACCGTTGCTGCAGCACCTAAAACTGTACTGCCCTGGAGTGTATAGAGGTTACCACGCTTCTGACCCTTCATCAATACTAATGCACCCTTAGAGACTTTCAAAACTCCACCTTCACCGAGGAATTTGCAACCATGAGAATCAAGAGCACCCAGGGATATAAGATTTTTCTTCAAATCTGGAACATGTCGAACCTCAGATAAAGTCCTAACAATACCGTCATGCATCCTAAGCTGAATCGTTCCTGAACCAACAGTCTTACAGGCCATGTTGTTGCCCATCAAAACTGTACCACCATTGACCGTCTCATAAGTAGAAAACCACTCTCTATGCGGACACATGTGGTATGAACATCCAGAATCTAGAACCCACTCGGTATTAGAGCGAGAATCGCCCTCTGTAACTGATAACACATTATCTGACTCATCTGAACTTTCAGCAATTCCAGCAATTACTTTACCCTCTTTCTGGTCTTCTTTTTCCTTCTCCTTGAGCTTTAAACAGTCACTTTTCCAGTGCCCGGGTTTCTTGCAATAATTGCACTTTCCCTTCTTCTTACCTGATGACTTGGATCTCCCCCTATTACTCGACTCCACCCTTTCTGTTGTTCTTCCCCTAACAAACAAACCCTCCGCATGTGCATCACCCTCACCTGACACTTTTTTCCTCAATTCTTTCGAATATAGGCTGGCTTTAACATCCTCCATGGATATCGTGTCTTTGCCATACAATAGGGTTGTAACAAAGTGCTCATACGAAAGTGGTAAAGAACATAGCAAAATTAGGGCTTGGTCCTCATCCTCAATTTTACTATCAATATTTTTCAGATCCATAATAATACGATTGAACTCGTCTAAATGATCTTTAACAGGTATACCTTCTCGCATACGAAACGTATAAAGACGTTGTTTAAGATATAACCTGTTGGTGAGCAACTTCGTCATATATATGCCTTCCAACTTCAGCCAAATTCCTGCTGCTGAAGTTTCTTCTTCCACCTCGCGAAGAACGTCATCTGCCAGACTCAACTGAATAGAACTCAAAGCTTTGGCATCCGTATCATCCCAATCTTCCTCTTTGATTCCAGAACTAGTCTTGCCTGACAAAGCTTTGTGCAATCCTTGTTGGGTTAACAGAGCCTTCATCTTTACTCTCCAAAGACTGAAACTGCTGCTCTGCCCATCAAACTTCGCAATCTCGAATTTAGCCGCCATAGCCACAATCGGAAACGAAACCCTAGATTTTTCAACCTCAGGCTCTGATACCAGTTTGTTGTAACGAACGCTATGAATGCAAGCTAAGAACGAGAAATTGAAAACTAAACAAGAAATCACAAAGACACAAGATATACGTGGTTCCCCAAGATGGGTACGTCCACGGGCGAGGAGAGAGAGGATTCACTAACCAACGTGAAGAAGAAATACAAGAGCCGGCTGTAATCCGTAACTCTAGAAAGACCACAAATATGAAAGCCCAAAAGATACTTTAGAAGTTCCCCAAAAGCCCTATTTATAATAGGCTACAAAAACGGGAACAACATAATTAACCAATGTGGGACTAAGGAATACAAGGCATTCCTAACACTTTACACCAAAGATGACAAATTTTATATGTAATATATATGTACATATATGGGGAGAGAGAGAGAGAGAGAGA
>BPLS01026084.1:33856-57555 GCA_019656275.1 Rhododendron kiyosumense
CTCGGACGAGGGTTTGAGAACTCACTGTCGTGTGTTAAAGGGAGGGGGCGTAGGTTGGACGAATACGATCTGTCTCCGAAAAACTCAAAGGTGGAAGTTCTTGCTATTGTGTAGGGTTCGCGATCGGAGGGGAGGGTGATGCTGGAGTTCTTGCACCTGACGGGATTTGGAGATGGACGGAGGAATTGGTGGGTGGAGGAGATCTTGCTTCTGTGGAGACTTGGTGAGGAGGATCGGAGGGGGTTGATGCCGAAGGAGGCGTCTGACAGGATTTGGAGAGTTCCCCCAACTTGGATGTTCTGTGAAGAGTCGGTGATGAGTGATGAGGCCTTGAAAAGGGTTTGGACTGTGTGTGGCTATGGTGAGAGGAGAAAATGATAGGGTTTTGCTGGGAAGCCTGATAAGACCAATAGTTAGGGTATTTTGGTAATTTTCTTCCTCTGCAGTATGGCTTCTTTTAGCATTGGCTTTTTTAGCTGAAGCTGGAAGGCTTTTTGTGACAGATTTGGCAGGAAAGCCGGCTCAATTTTTAGCCAAACAGAGCCTTTGTCGGGTGAACAGGGTGGAATCATTATCAACCTTGAGCTATGGGTGGAAGGACGATTCTGATAACATTTCAGAGTAAGGAAGTGCGGGATGATCTTATCAAAAGTTCATGGATGAAAAGGTGGTTCTCTAAGGTAAAACCTTGGAGAGGTGAACCGACTAGTTTTGAAAGGTATGTGTGGCTCAGCTGTTTAGGTGTACCACTTAATGCCTGGAATGTTTCAACATTCCAACAGATTGGGGCACTCTGGGGTAACTTTGTTAAGCTTGATAATGAAACATTGAGGGATTTATCTTTTGTGAATGGGAAGGTGTTGATTGCCACAGAGGAATCCAATAAGATTGACAAATGGATTCAAATGGAGGTGAAAGGCCTCACCTATGATGTTCATGTCCGAGAGGTGTTTTCGGGTTGCAGCCCGGACGACATCGCAGAGTCCTTGGAGGCTAGCTTTAAGGCCCCTATCTCAAAGGAGCTGGTCCAAAAACAGGATGGTGCAAGGCCAGAGGAGGAAGATGACGATGATGTGTCATGCCTCGGTTCAAGATCAACCAATGGGAGGAACGGGGTAGGTGGGAACCCTTGGCTGGACCCTATAGCTAAGCTGGCAATATTGCAGAGGAAAGACAAAGGGTATGATGGGGTTAGGGGCTTAAAGTTTGACAGTGAAGGGAAGCATTTAATGTTTGACAAAGCTGGAGAGGAATCTTGGGAGAAGCCAAGGAATTTTGAATTTGATGAATCCTTTGTAGCAGACTCAGTGGACCAACCATTCCATGAGGATGTTAACCTAGGCTTGGGAGGTAATTAGGATAGTGGGCCAGAGGAGGGTGGGCCGCATCAACAAGAAAATAAGGAGTGTAGTGGGCCAGGCAAGGGTAGGCTAATGCAAGATGGAATTACTTCTCATTTTTTGTCTTCGGCCCAAGTGAGTGAGCCCGTGGCTCGAGATAGCCCAAGAATCCACCAATTGGGGATATCCCCGGGTAGGCCCAAATGCAAAAATTAGGGTATGTCGCTTACTCCCTCTTGCAGAGAAGCTCTAATCAGTCTGGTGGGTTGGAGTTACGCGGAGTTCCTAGTGGATGTCAGAAGCCGATCGAGGTGAATTCTTCCCATCTCCCTTGCATTAATCTTCTTGTGGATCTCGATGATGCAGCGTGTAGGAAGAGAAGGAGGCAGCAACTCTCGAACCTCCTTCTCATCCAGGAGAAGATGGCGAGAGAAGCTAGAAGTGGGACTTGCTCCTCATCTTCCTCGGGTGAGACACTTCAAAGCAATTCTCTTATAGAAAGAGAGGTCAGAACAACCATGGCGGTTGGAGCCGAGCTGGGCATTTGTTATACTCCGACTGACGAGCAGTTTCTAAGAAGGATGATAGTAATGGAATCTGCGGATTGTACTCGAGAACAGGGGAGAGATGGCGTGGTTTAGCAGCCTTGTCTAGTTGTGGTGATAATTAAAGTAATCATTCCAATGCTGATTATCTCATGGAATATACAAGGTATGGGGAGTGCAATTAAGAAAAGGTTCCTCTACAAGCTCATCAAGAAGAAAAGACATGACATGGTGTGTTTGCAAGAAACTAAATTGGAGTTAGTGGACAGGTCAGTTATCCAAACTCTGTGGGGAGGCTCTAATTTTGATTTAGCATGTTCTAATTCGGTGGGAGCATCTGGTGGTTTAATTACTATAAGGAATAAAGAGTTCTTCAAGGCTTTGAACATTACAATTCATAGGTCGTTTATATTGCTACAGGGGGTTTTATCGAATAACTTTCATTGTGTTTTGGTGAATATATATGCCCCAAATGAGGTAGTAGGACGTAGAGAGTTATGGGAGGAGCTGATGAAGATCAAAGCAAATATTCATGAATCGTGGTGTTTAGGGGGGACTTTAACAAAATCAAAACGGTTAGCGAAAGAGTAGGGTGCGTAAGGATAGACAGAGGTATGCAGGACTTCATTGGTTTTTGTAATTCCATGGAACTAATTGACCTCCCAATGATAGGCAGAAGATACACTTGGACAACTTCCAAGATCAAGCAATTCATAGCCGTCTAAATAGATTCCTTTTCTCCTTGGAATGGACCATATATGAGATTCAATATTCTTCAATGGGGCCTTCCGAGACTAATCTTAAACCACTGTCCTATTTTGATCTCAGATGATAATCGTGATTGGGGTCCAAAGCCATTCCGATTTTTGAATATTTGGTTTTCCAACCCTAGTTGTATGAAGATAGTTGAAGAAACCAAGGACCATGTACAGGTAGAAGGATGGGCATGCTTTATTATTCTCCAAAAATTGAGAGCGATCAAAGCTAAACTGAAAACTTGGAATAAGGAGGAGTTTGGGGATATCAATAGTGCTTTAATAGCGATAGAATCTGAGCTTCACCAATTTGATGTCTTAGCAGAGGATAGGCAACTCACGACAGATGAGAAGGTTGCAAAGTGCCAATCCAAATATGAATTTTGGAGGTTGTCAAAACTTTCAGAGTCACTTTGGCGACAGAAGTCTAGAGTGCAGTGGTTGAAATTGGGGGATAAAAATACCAGATTTTTCCAAGCAATAGCTTAGAATAGATTTAAGAGGAATATGGTGGGAGCTATTTTGGTGAATGGAAGAACATTGGAAGATCCTCTAGACATCAAGGAAGCAGCTGTCGAATTTTTTTGGAATAATTTCAGGGAGGAAAGAGGATGCCGAGCCGTTCTGGGGGGAGATTTCCCAATAACCTTATCTCAAGATGCAGCCAACCAGTTACAGAAGGAGTTTGAGTTGGGTGAAATCATGGTAGCTTTGAAAGGATGCAGTAATAACAAGGCTCCAGGACCCGATGGTTTTAACTTCTCTTTTGTAAAGAAGAGTTGAAAATTCATGAAACCTGTCATCCAGCGATTCTTCTCAGAATTTCATGCGAATGCGAAGTTTGCTAGAGGTATTAATTCTACTTTTGTAGCCTTTATCCCTAAAGTTGATTGTCCCACTTCTTTCCAAGAATTCCGGCCCCATAAGTATGGTTGGTTGGATATATAAAATTCTTTCTAAAGTTTTAGCAATAAGAAGGAGGGATCATCTTTCATCAATAATAGGAGAGGCATAAGCTGCTTTTATTAGGGGTAAATAGATTCTAGATGGGGTCCTTATTGCTACTGAGATTATCAATACCTGGAACAAAAAGGCTAGAGGGGGACTCCTCTTGAAGTTGGATTTCGAGAAGGCTTACGACTGTGTAAATTGGGGTTTTATGTTGGACATGCTTAAGAAGGTGGGCTTTGGGGCAAAATGATGTGGTTGGATCAAAGAATGCTGTTCTCCAGTCTCGATGTCCATTTTAATCAATGGGTCGCCAACAAAGGAGTTTAAAACTCAAAAGGGCATTAGACAAGGAGATCCTATCTCTCCCTTTTTATTCAATGTAGTAGTTGAGGCTCTTAACATCATGTTTGAAAGAGCTAAGGCGAACGGAATTATAAAAGGGGTGGAGTTGGGTCGAAATGGACTGGTATTGTCTCATCTTCAGTTTGCGGACGATACGATCCTATTCTGCAATGTTGATAAGGAAGAGATTTGTACTATCAAAAGGATTCTAAGGAATTTCCAATTGATGTCTGGACTGAAGGTAAATTATTCAAAGAGTTCTCTATGTGGGATTAATGTTAGCGATCAAGATGTGCTCAATCTTTCTCACGTGTTGGATTGCAAAGTAGAAACTTTGCCAATTAAATATCTTGGACTACTGTTGGGAGCAAATCCAGGGAACGTGAAAACATGAGAACCGGTGATTGAGAGAACTCAAAAGAACTTGAGTTTATGGAGAAGTAGAGCTATGTCCGCTGGTGGTAGACTTAATCAGATTAATTCCAATATGACCAACCTAGCTGTATACTTTATGCCTATCTTTAAAATGGTGGTGGCAGTGGCGAAAAAATTGGAAAAATTGCAGCGTCAATTTTTTTGGGGTGATACCATTGACAAGAAGAAGCTACATTTGGTTAAGTGGGAGAGCATAGCAAAGAAGAAAGAAGCATGTGGCTTAGGGGTGAAAAGATGTGACGACCCGAATTTTTACATTACCTCAAAATTAATACATCCCCAATAATTACAAGTCCTCGAGATAAATATACATGGTGGGCCTATAAACCTCCAAAATAATACAGATTTTCTAAACAATCTTTATAAATCTTAAACCTTCAAATACTTCAACTCGGGTCCCCACTAACTTTCTCTGCACCTGAAAAATATAAAACACCCGGGTAGTATATGCAATACGAGGACAATAACATGGCTAGCAATAAGAGTATGCTCAATAAACGAGGATAACAAATCAAGTAGGATCATTCTGAACGCTTTTCATTTAAAGCCTCAAACCCGCCTCATTTCGATAACATGCCAAGCTCCACCCAGGTCAAATTCTGTATTGGGCACATGGGCCCCATAAACGTATTGGACGCCCCGTGCGGCAGTCCATCATACATTTTTCATAACTCTATAACCTGGTGGGCTTAAACATGTACCAATCTGTTCCATGGTTTTTAGCCAAATACTTTCTATGTCACAAAACAAGATGTGACAATAACTGAATCAATAAGCTTAGATATCAAATGAGTACAAATACAAGAGAATCAAAGAATACTCTTTGCAAAGAGATTTAGCTAGGAATGTATTGCATACTACCCGGTACCTTAAACGAGTATCGCATGATATATGAACACAACCTCAAGAATCGACTCCATAAGTTGTACGACTACTGGACTTCAAATCACCAATAATTTTCTTGCTCTAAATGATGGATAACTCAGAGCTTTGCAGGCGTACAAAAGAACTCTATGTAATAAAATGGGAAAGAATCAGTTTACTATCTAAGAGGAGGACAAAGATTCTTCACCTTATATATTATGCATGCACATAAACATGTAAAGCCACTAAGGTGCCACCTGCCCATGGATTCTATACAATCACCACGTGTATACACTCACACCACAACCGATTGCCTTCTTTTACTTCTTTTTTTTTTTTAATTTTGTCTAAAGTAAAATTAATATGTAGAAAAATACGGGATGTTACAAAAGACCTTTGTAACAAAACATAGCATTGCTTGCTAAGTGGTGGTGGAGATTCAACAAAGACAACAACTCCTTATGGGTGAGAGTGGTACGAGATAAATATAAGCTGGATTAGAGGAGCTAGCTTCCGGCTTGTCCCGTGAGAGGTTCAGTTTCTACTATTTGGAAAGGCATCTGTTCGATTGATGATAATGGGTCCTGTGTTGGAGAAATTGTGTCAGAAGGCTTTGAAATCCATGTCTCTTCAGGTCAGAACAAGTATTTTTGGCACTATCAAAGGCTAGGTCCTCAAACTCTCAAAGAAGCTTTTCCCAGGCTGTTTTTGATATCCACTCAACAGGAGGAGGTGGTTGGTAACATTTGGGATGGGTTAGGAAATGGCAATTGGGGACTAGAGTTTAGGAGGGACTTACGTGAAAGGGAGAATTTGATGCTAACAAACCTGAAATTAAGGTTGCAGTCCTACCACTTGATCCATCCAAACCTGACTCGCTGCAATGGAGATGGAAGGCCAGCAAGAATTTTATGGTTAGGTCCGTATACAAGCAGTGGGAAAGGCAGACACAAGATAGAAATCCAATCCTAGGCTCTTTGTGAAAAAACCTATGCCCACTTAAGGTGGAACTTCTGGTGTGGAAGGCTTTGCAGGAGAGGTTGGCCAGAAGGACAGTTCTGATGAGCAGAAATATTGTGGTAACTGATGTTTTGTGCCCTTTTTGCTCTTTGTTTCTGGAAACACCTAACCGGCCATCTGCTACTTCACTGTCATTTTTCTTGGTGTGTTTGGTCTTAAGTTTTGGATTGGTGGCATACTAATTAGGTGTGTCCGTCTTCGATAGCAGACCTCATGTGTGGGTGGTTCGACAACAGCTTTCGTAACTTGGAAAAACACATTTGGGAAGTGTGCTTCTATGCAACAATTTGGTCCATTTGGATGATGCGGAATGGCTATATTTTTAAGAATGCGACTACAAGCTCAGAGGAGGTGGTAGATATTATTAAGTTTAGGGTGGCGATGTGGATTAAAGTCAAATTCAATGGTAGGATGTACACTATGGAGGACTTCAAAAGATTTTTAGATGGCATTCGATCGCTTAATTTGTAATTTGTTTTGATGATTATCATTCAACTTCCTACTGGATGATTATCGTCTTCCCTTTCCCCTGTTGAGTTGAGCATGTTCGCTCCTCAACCCTCCCCCTCGATGTATCCTTTCGAGTTCTATGAAATTTCTTTCAGCCGAGCCAAAAAAAAGAACTAATGAGATTTTTGACTGTATAGGATTGATTAATTACAGTTGTATGAATTCATTGTTCAGTCTATTCAAGATAGATATTCAAGGAGGTTTTTGAAAGTAATGAGTAAATAAAGATAGATAGAGAAAATTTATTTGAGACCGTGCCTGTTAAATAAAAAAGAATAAATGTTTTATTGAATTCGATAACACTAAACAATGAGCTTTTCTATTTATAGAGGAGAGAAAGCCTAATTAAAAAAGGAAATCATACCAATTAATTATGAAAGAAAATCATCATAATTATAATCAAATCTCAATCTTAATATCACGATATGATCATGATATTATTTATTATATCCATTTATTCTAACAGTTCCTTGGGTTTTGAGACTTTGGCCTCGTTCCACTAGCAATTTTTTTAACTTTTAGGAAAATGCACTTTTTTTTTTGTGCTTAAAGGTGTTATTTTTCAAAATATTTGGGTAAAAGTAAAAAACATTTACTTTTTCGAATTGTCCCGACGAGGCGAATTAATAATTTATAAAAATTTAACGCAAAACTAATAAATGCGAATTTTTTTAAATAAGAACAAAACGTGAACTTCCTCTAAAAATTATAAAAGCGTTCGCGGAACGGGACTTCTAAGAGCATCTCCAATCCATCAAAAATAGAGGATGGAAGTGACACATTGAAGGGAGATTTTGTAATTTATTCCCTTTTTTCTTCACTTTTTGTATTTTTTGGGAGAATATTTGAGGGACCCACCGTCCTTTTTTGTGTTTGGTCCTCCAAAAGTAAATTTGGTCCTCTAAAAATGGAGGACCAAAAGCAAATTTGGAGTATAAAATTTCTCCAAACTCTAAAAAAGATGGTGGATCCTTCAAATAGTCTCCAAAATAGTACAAAAAGTGAAGAAAAAAGGGAATAAATTATAAAATCTCCCATCAATGTGTCACATCCATGCTCTATTTTGGAGAAATAGAGGTGAATTGGAGATGCTCTAAAACGAACAAGGCCCAGTACATAAGTGAGTTGATTACCCCAATAGAATTCGACATCTCGGTAGAAGTTCGCAGCTGAGTCAGCCATTAGCCGGCGGTGACTATATTATGCTTTACAAGGAAGAAGCATCCTAAAGACGTTGACGTACAGCTATATATGTAGACTAGACCGAGTTGGCGATTGCATGGATTGGCGTGCGTTGGACATGCTTAGTTTCATTGGATAGAAATAATTAGGGCAAATTTTCTCTAAACCACTGAAGTTTCAGTTGATTCGTAAAAAAAATACCAAAATTTTAACTAAGAACAAAAAGACACTTGAACTTACCATTTCGTTAACAATTTGGTCCCTGCCATCTGATTCCGTCAATTTGTTACGGATGAAGCTAACGGAAGATGTTAACCTTTTTTTTCCCCTTTTACTTCTAAAAATTAGAGTTTAAACTGAAGTTAAAAAGATGGTAGTATCCACTTATTGCTTATTATCTATACAGCCAAACTTAACTGAAAACTTGATAAAAAGTAAAACTAGCGTATTAGATAACACATTCTTTGGTGCGCTTGGTAGTTACTAACATTTTTTTTTTAATCGAAAAGTGACATTTTATTAAGAAAAAAGGAGAGGGAAATCCAACAAAAAAAATTGGACAAAATAGCCCGTTGGGTCAAGCCCAAACACACCTAAAGTGCCAAAGCCCTATACACCCGAGGGCCTAAAATGCCCAAATACAACCGTAAAAGCTCTAAACATCAAAGGGCCAAAAATACCCAAATACAACAATGAAAGCTCAGCCTGAGAAAGCCCTAAACCTGAACCTAGTTTTCCTATGCAACTCAACCCGCCACCGCCCACTTGGTTTAGACAGCACCCACCAGCAAATAACATCGGATATCCTCCTCCAAGCGGCACCACTGACAAACCCTTGGAGAAGAAAGATGCGACAAACGGCCACCCACTACCACGAAAGCTCACCATTGCTGTTAGGCAAGAACCGCAGATGCCCAGCAGCAAACATGGTGGGAGACCAATGCCATCCAGCCTTCCACCACTACAAGACCAGCCGTTAGGCAAAAGCCTGGTAATCCCAATAGTAAACCGGAGAGGGGAACCAAACGGAGGGAGAAAATAGGAGAGAAAGCAGGGGCAAAACAGAGGAAGAGATCGAGATAGGGGAAGAAAGGAGCACAAAAAATGAGGAAGGGGGTCAGCAAAATTCAAGAAGAGAGAAAGAGAGAGACAAAAGGAACCGAATAATCATACCGTTGTCGCTCTCGTCGCCGTCCAGGACCCCCAAAAATGACCGCCAGGTAACCACCAAATCGGCACCCAAAAACGTTTAGGAGAGAAAGCCGAATCTCTAGAATGCCACAACCCCAGTACCAACCACCAGCAACGCCTCCTCCCACCGCCTTGATACAGTCGTCAATTCAGATTTTGTGAATAAAGAGAAAGAGAGAAGATCAGAAGCGAAGGGGGACGAAGAGGGAGACAATGGAGAGAGCCGGGGGGGAGGGGAGAGGTGGCGCAACCCCCCACCCCCCGTGGAAGGAAAGCCCTAGCTGAAGTTAGAGGAGAGAGGGAGGAGCATTCTGTTTTTTAGAGAGAGGCTAATGGCCTTTCCCTTGTTGAATTTCGTTGGATCCAGCTAATTTTGTAGTTACTAACTTATTGCAAGAATTAGTTAAGAAAAACATTACAAAGAAACTAGCTAAGAATTTGGTCATGACTTTTTTGTGGGATTGAATGAACTAATGAAATTTCTGACTCTATATGGTTGATGATGGAGCTTAATTTCATTATTGGTTTGGTTATCTCTTTGTCCGTTGTGATACTTCATGCTTAATTAGTATTTTTTTAATCTTTGTAATTTGTTTCAAACGACTACTGAAATGTTTTTTGCTCTTAAAAAAAAAATGAAACTATTATTGGAGTGTCTTGGTGTTTAAGTGGAGTTCTAGGTGTTTTATTCCTTGGTATGCAGATTGGAATAAACTATTGTATGAACAGGGAATCAGCTGGCTGCCGACCCAAAAAAAGAAGAAAGAAAGTGGAATCTGGTTGTGTGTGAATCTAGGTTTTTCTTGGCGTTCCCTCACAAGTTTATTGGAGGGTAGTTAAGATATTTGAAGAAAAAAAGTCGTAGTTTATGAAATACAGGAGTACTGTTTTAATAAATGTATTTAATAGAAACATAAGAGGAAGTGTCAATACAAAGAAAGAGGAATCCAAAAATCACTCTCCAATATGCTGATTTCGAGATTGATTTTTAATTTGAACAATCACCCAATGTTTTGCGGTTTTCATACCACTTTCAACTTGTTAGAGTGACTACTCAATCTTAAAATGGTTCAGTGACTCATCCATTTTGAATTAGAAGAAATTAAATAGACATCATATTTTGAAGACTTATTTAGATATCTATCTAAGAGAAATTAAGATTTGATAGATAGGAGAGAGAGATTGAGATAAATTATGAAAGATTTGGAGAAAGAAATATTTAGAAAATTACGGTAGATAAACGGTGATTTGGGATTTATTTGAAATTGAGGATGCCAACTTAATTATTTAAACCAATTAGGATGGAGACTTAAGTAGGAGCCAGGACCCCTTTTTAAGTCCCCCTTTGAATTATGCGACTTTAAAGTTTTCTATTTTTTTTCAGCAAACAAAGGATTTTATTAATCTCATTTTATGATGAATGTGACTTTTAAAGTTTAGAAAAAAAAAAAAAAAAGGACTTTCAAGTTTTCCATTCAACTCTCATATTTCCGGATTGTCCTTTTGATTTTCTTATTTGTGCTATAAATAACTACACCTAACCTTCTACTTAGCATCGTGAAGATGCTGAAGCAGCTATCCCAATAAGGAAGAGAAATTTAATTATTGAAAAAATTGCTGCAACATCTTGCATTTGCAATTAGTACAACAGCACGCACTTTAATTGAAAAGAATAAAGAATAATGAAGAACACACGCCATCGTTGGTTGAAATCAAGAATCAAAGGTCGATTGACACAGGCTCATTGCAGAAACCTTGGCTGATTGCATTCAGCGGGACATCCATGGGGAAACCGTTTGTAGTCGGTGCAGTAATTATAGATCATGAAGTTGTTCTGCACTGACAAGAGCTGTGCCTGTAATCCGACGTCTAGCTGTTGGGTTAGCCATGGGGCAGTGCTAGGGGAACCAGAACATGATGAAGTTGATCCAGATGAGTCTTGACATGAATATACTTCCAAATTCTCGTAGGAAGCAGTGAATGGAGCGTACGCCCAATTGGTCTTCACGCTCCCACCTTGCGTTGCCCAACTATCGCCGCACCAAATGCTCGAGTAGACATTCATCGCTTGGGTATTTGGGAATGGAACACCGATGGCCTCGTTATTGTTGAATACCCTTATAGGAGTTTCATCAACCATCAAACTGGACATACAAAGCATCATCGTACAATTATTAGAAAGTGGCTAATAATTAGTAAGATATATCATGACCAGTGAAAACAAGAAGTCAATGCAGAATGGTCGAGAAAGCGCGATGGAATTCTTAGTACTTTTTAGAGAAAGCCACATTATTCTGCATAGAAACTTTTATTGTTCATAATGTTTACGCGTATGAGAGGTGAGGATAGGCTACGTTACATGATTAGTCGGGGATTCCAAATGATTGTGTACTTGTGGTAATTTGCAGTGGGATCGAACCAGAGATAAAACTGTTGTTCCCGGCCGCCTTGGCCTTTGGCGAAAATATTGGTATGAAGTATATATGGTTGTCCAGACACATTGCCTAGAAATTCAAAATCAACCTCATCATGATATTGTCCTTGAGAGGATATCTGCATAGAAAGAAGAAAGTCATAAATAAATAAAAAGAGAAAGGAACTCAAATTGATAGTAGCGGAGAAATTGGCAGCTTACATAGTATGTGGTGACAGTGCCAGCGGAATTACCAGCAACAAGCTTGATATTCATGTCGAACCTTCCGTATAAATACCCGTTTTTGGATTGGAAACCACAGCCTGAGGCGTTTACTAAAGACATCGTGAGAGATGTGCCGCCATCGAGTACATTAGCGAGCTGATTGCCCCAGTAGAAGACCACATCTTGGTAGAAGTTCAGAGCTGATGAGTCAGCCGTTACACTTGCCGTGATCATTAGAACCAGAAGCAATACAGAAGAGAAAAGGGAAGACATTGTAGAGAGAGAGAGACAGATCACAGAGAGAGAGAGAGAGAGAGGATTGAATGTCTGTTTGATGGTTTGAAGGTTGGGGTTTTATACATATACGAGAGGATGGTAATGATTGAGCCGGTGAGTAGATTATGCTGAGGAGGAAGCATCGTAAAGACGTTGCAAGTACAGGTAGACTAGAGCGTGTCGGGATTGCATTAATTGTTTTGTGCGTTGGACTTGGTAAGTTTAATTTAGTCAGAAGTAAGTATTCAGCTACTGTAATGTCGCAACACTCTTTTTTTTTTACATGTTTTTTGGGTCTAAACACTTTGAATCCAATTCAAAAAATCACATGGTACAAAAAGATATTGAGACGCTACGCAGCGCCGTATGACCACCGAATAGTTTTTCCAGTCAAACCTGAGACGAAACAAGTTTACGCGTTGTGTGGGGGCGTATAACGTTTCCTGGCGCAACTATCCTATTTAATTTAATTTTTAATTCAGCATTTGATCGAGAGAATCTCCAGTGGTTTTCCGAAATTTACGTGCTAAAATAAGAGTTAGTTAAACTGAACATTAAAATATACTTATGACTCGGTGGTTTCCATAATTGTTAGTCAAACTGTGCAATACAATAAAAAACGGGTCTCCGTATTATTTTGTTCAGAAATGCTACCCGCACATCAAATTGACACACATTTTGCCACACTAGCTAAGTTGGTGCTCAACCCATTTCAAAAAAAAAAAAAAACTCAAAACAAAAGCAATCGACTTCATCTTTCTCTCCCACCCAAACCCAAAGAGAGGAAGAGAGAAGGCCGAGCACACCACCAAACCCTAACCGGCTAACACCACCACCGATGACCCCCATCACCATCAGCTCCTCCCCCAGCATTGATGTTGACCGGTGGTGAAGAGAGTATGAGTGGGGAGGAGATGAGGTAGCAGACTCTACATTGAGTCAGAGAAGGAAATGATGCAAGGAGAAGAAGTAGTAGCAATATTTTGAGACGAGCTTTTGAGGTTTGGGGCAAAAGAAGCCGCTTTTGTCTTTTCTTTTTCCCTTCCCGTGCGAAAATTGGAATCTTTCGGTGACAATTTTATACTTGTCACCGAAATTTGTTTCAGTGACAAATATTTTGTCACTAAATTTCCTCATTTGGTTCTTTCGGTGACAACTTTATACTTGTCACCGAAACTTGTCTTCAGTGACAAATATTTTGTCATCAAATCTCCTCATTATTTACCTTGGTCACCCAAAGATTTTCGGTGACAAGCAGTAAAATTGTTTGTCACCGTTGAGTATTATCCGTGTCAACGCCAATTTTTTGTCACCAAAAGGTGTCAAAGGGTGTCACCATTGGTGTTTTTTGTTGTAGTGCAAGGACGATATTTATAGGCATAGGCGTGCATGGGTGAATGGGGATCAATTAGACTTAACTTCCCCCAGAAGTTTGGATTTAATCACAGTTCTCCCTTGGACCCCACACACACATGAAACTATTTTGCACACAATATTCACTACAAGAAAAATCATAATAGCTGACAAAAAAATGGTGACGAAATTTGATTTTTACTATAGGTGACGAAACAACAAGATTTTCATCACCAAAAGTTACTATAGGTGACAGAAAACAAGATTTTCGTCACCAAAAATGACTTTTCTCTTTTCGCCCCAGATAGATAGTCTCCGAAAGTCACTTTTTCGTCACCTATAATATGTTTTCGTCACCTATAATAATTTTTGCTGACGAATGTTTTTTTTGTTCCGTCAGCTATTGTGATTTTTTTGTAGTGATTTATGTCCAAGATACATGTACGATGATTCTTTTTCTTTTTCTGAGAGATGCAGTAGTAATGCTAAGCATGGTCCAAATTAAAGTACAGAAGATATCTCCATCGTTTGCAGAGGTCTATTGTTCATCACAATTGAGAAGAGTGTGGGTGGGGAGGAGATGAGGTGGCGGACTCTACATTGAGTCAGAGAAGAAAATTATGCAAGGAGGCAGGGCTAGGCCAAGTATAAGGCCCAAGAGGCCTAGGCCTTGAGCATTCCAAAAATTACAAAATTTAGGGGCACTCCAGTTATATGTTATATTTAAGTTTTTCCATGACTTAACACAAAAGACATTTTGGCCAAGTGGTGTTTGTAGCTAGAATAAAAGCACAAGGTTCTTGGTTCGAAACCCCAACCTTCTATTTTTTGAACTATTTGTTTTCCCTTTGTAAACTGTAACGACTCTGAATTTTAGTAAATAAAATTTTTGTTGAATATTTGAATTTTATTTTTAATTACTTGGATTGTTTTTAAAATTCTTTTTAATTTTTAATTATCCGTTATAATTAGATTTTAGTCCTTTAAAATTATATTGCTTGACTAGAAACCCTATTTGGCAAAAGAAGGAGTTTCTAACCGATTAGTTGGAGAAACCAAACTACCATTTGACCTAGTTACATTCTCCTAATCCTAGTTGGACCCTTTTTACCAATTTTGAGCCTTGTAAACCCCTCCAACCCTAATTGAACCCTTGAACTCTTTTAAGTAATCATTTTTCTTCCATGTTTAGTCATTTCAAACCATAATTATAGCCAATATTCATTTGACCATTGGTCAATAAAAGTTAGGGAAATATTGTCCATTGGACAATAGATATTAGGCTTGGCCAATGAATGTCTATATATGACAAGACAAGTCATACAAAGTAGGTCATTATTTGGCTTCCAAAAGAATTGACTTTAGTCTTGCTATAATTACAACCCTAGAACTAATAGGCCTAACCCTAATTACCCACCAAAGTTATTTTACTAGATTCTCTAAGTACACATATGTGCTTATATATAGGTATATACACCTCATAGCCTAATATAAGCATGCCTATATATGGTTATATGTACATATGTGCACTTTCTAGGAGAAGTCTTAACCATTGGACAATGTTCTTATCATTGAAAGCCTTAGCATAATTATTCCTTGTTCCATAGACCTATTAGGACTACATAGAACTTTAGTATACTTATACACATACGCATATATATACATCTAGACACATAGTACGAGAGAGAGAGAGAGAGAGAGAGAGAGAGAGAGAGAGAGAGAGAGGCCAAATGAGGGGGAGAAAAGTGGAGTGTGTGCATGTGTTTTGTGCACTACAACAAGCTACCTTATAGCCTTAAGCCTATTTATGACCATGCCAACCCATTTCTAGTCTTGCAAAGTACAAAGTTAGCCAATGATTTTGTGTTTCCTTGCAAGCAACCTCCCCATAGACTTGACAAGCCTTAAAACCCTTCATAATTACCTAAGGTATGACCTAAATTGGAAGTGACATTGCTTGGCATGCTTGGAAGGCTTGCCATGCTTGAAATGACAAGTCCATGGAGCAAAAAGTGAGAGAAAAAGAGAGAGAGGGAGGCCGGCCAAGAGGGAGGCCGGCCAAGAGGAGGGGAGAGAGAGGTCAAATTTTGCTATAAATAGGACTCCTCCACCCACCATTCAACCCACACCTTCACCTAGCAACTTCTCTTTCTAGAAAAAAATAGTGTTCTTACTTTGTTTTAACTTTGTTCTTAGTTTCTTGAAGTTCTTTCGAAATTCTTCAAGAAACTCATCCTAGGCCACCACAAAACCACCATTCGACCACCCTTTCGATCCAAAAGTTAGTAGTTCTTAGTCAAGACCAAGTTTCGAAAGAAACTACCGGAAGACCATCGTAGGAAGTTACTGCGTCCGATCAACGACTCACTTTCCGTAGTCGTCACCACCGCCAAGAAGAATAGTAGGATATTCTTACCCCTATCTCTAAGTATAAAGCTCGCCAACGTAGAATAATCTTAACCTCGAGCTTTAAGTACACATAAAGATTTTTTTTCGTACCATTGAACTCTAGGTTTATTGTATGATGCATGAATGCTAGAAATGCACGAAGTACTTAAAAAGTGTTGAACATATCGACTTTATTTTTCAGAAAAACATATGTTCTTTAGAAATTCCTAAAAGAAAGAAGAACGAGTTCTAAAAGATAAAAGTTTACGCTTGATTGTACATATTCGTATCTTTGATCTTTAGAATGGTTATGAGAACATATATATGTTTATTTAATTTCTTGCACTACTTGTGGTTGTAAACAAAGCATAAGTGATCTTCACTCCAAAGGCGTTTGTACATGTGACGTTATGCTTTGAAGTTGAGATTGAGCATGTTAGGTATTAGAGAGTTGGATGATCTTACTAATTTAGCTTCAAGATTTCAATAAATTATTTATGACTACGTATGTAAAAAGTCCTACCGCGGAGTCATCGCATGAAAACGAGGCACTAAAATCGAGAAAGTTAGAACATGGCACCTAGGGTGTGATTATTAAAAAAAATATGTTCTGAAGAAGGAAATATTTTTGAAACTACATAATGACCAATTTTGATGGCATTATGTGAGATGTGTGTGTGTGTGTGTGCCAATGGGAACTCGGGACGGCGGAACCATTGTGAGGATACTTGGGAACTCGGAACGGCGGAACCGAGGTTGGTTGTGTGGCTTGGTAATCCACAGAGAGGAGCCAATGCAAAGTTTTGCGTGCCGATGGGAACCCGGGACGGCGGAACCATTGTGAAGATACTCGGGAACCCGGAATGGCTAAACCGAGATTGGGTGTGTTAAAAACGATTTTGGAAATATTGATTTGGTAAAAGAAAGGAGAAAATGATGACACGGTCCACGACGAGTCGCATAGGAGAACTCGAAAAACCATGGACACCAACGGGTTGTATAACGAATGTGGATGTGTTATTATTAATTATTTCGCATGTTCAATGTGGAAACCATGTCTATTGTTTATAAGTTAAGGGTTAGTAGGTAGGGTTTATTTTATTGAGCTTTTGTAGCTCATGACGTTACCTTTGGTGACCCTGACATATTATATGGGTGGCGACGCTGGTATAATGTGTCAGATCTTATGGATGAACAGGGCGAAACTCTTTACCTTGAAGGCCTTCGGAGCCGAATAACTTGCTAGGATGGAAGAATAAGTGGAGCAGTAGTTAGAAATCCTAATTTTCCTTTTACATGTTTAAATAAAGATACTCTTATGAGAGTTAAGTTGTAATAATGAGCCATGACTCTATTTAAGTTTTCAATAAAATGTTTATTTAACGTATCTAAAATTAGAGGCGTTACAACTTGATATCAGAGCTTTAGGTTCAAAACCTTGACCATGGGTAGAACCATAAGATAGTTTAACCGTTGCACAAATGTGAATAGAGTTTAAGTTTATCATTCCAAATTAGGTGGAATTCTAACAAAACAATCTTCGGATTGAAGCAAGGTGTGCAAATTGGCAGTACCACTGAGCTGGGAATTCCCGAACAATTGGATGATGACTTAAATCAAGGATCGAATGTGGAACATAGAAGCTTGAAAAGTTTTTCTCTAAGTTTTTATTAAAAACTTTTTTCTTAAAACTTGACTAATAAAACTCTTTCTTGTAGATGAAACTTCTAGTTGATCTCTTAGTTGAAGCTTACCAACCCCGGGATACCGTAGAAAGAATAACGATCCAGCACTTAGAAGATCTCAACTTTATTGCCGCGGTAATTGCTAAAAAAGTGGATTTCGAAAGAGTGCAGCAGAATACCCCTATTCCCGTCGAAAAAGACCCTTGGTTTCCTGAAATGTTTCCTATCTTAAGCGTATTCTATGAGTATTTCGGTATCCTACCCCCGATGCCAAATATCGAGTTTGGAGATAAGGAGGTGGAAGTAAACGACGGTAAAGACACCAAGAAGGTAACTGAAGAGGAAACCTGATGAGATAAGGAAAACTTGGAAGAACTAAGGAGACTTAGGAACACTCAAATAAAATCAGCGGCGGCTGTAAATGCTTTGGGATATAGGATGGAATCACCAATGTCTAATTTCCTAAGTGGTACTTTTGTCATATCATGAATAAAAGATTTGTTGTTTTAGTTGCCAAATTGTGTGTATGACTTCATTCATAAGTCTAATACATAGATTCCCTTATTGTAGATGGCCCAACCAAATCTCTACCAAGCCAATCTGCTTGCTGAAGCTTTCCATTTTGCAAGCACCCTAAGATTGATTACGAACCTACTAGTGGAGGATCCCTATTTCCCCTATACTTTTCCTTACACTCACGACTATTACCAAGAGTATGGTACCATCATTCTCCCCATAGAAATAAAGATACTCTTACATGTTTAACAAATTGTCCTTTTACATGTTTAAATAAAGATACTCTTATGAGAGTTAAGTTGTAATAATGAGTCATGACTCTATTTAAGTTTTCAAAAAAATGTTTATTTAACATACTTAAAATTAGGGGCGTTACATAAACCGTGGACTCTTACATATAATATGATGACTCTTACTTGTCAAAATATATGATGGATCTTACACCTCTTATATTTTTAACTACTTAAGCATAGTGACTCAAGATCAAAGTTCAAACACACCATAAATGTTCTGGTAAGAATTTTTTGTTTGTTTTAATTTTTCTTTTAACTTTGAATATCAAATTCACAAATAAATTAAACGTACCAATATTGTGATTGTTGCTGTAAAAATTGTTAAATATTAACTCTTTGAGGGCACACTTTTTTTTATTAGACCTTGAGTACTAAAAACCCTTAGACCAGCCCTGCAAGGAGAAGAAGTACTAGCAACATTTTGAAGAGTTTTTGAGGTTTGGGGCAAAAGAAGTGGTGGAGGCAAGGATTGTATTTATAGGCGTAGCCACGTAAGTGTGTATGAGTGTATTAACTCTTTGAGGGAACACTTTTTTTTACTAGGCCTTGAGCACTAAAAACCCTTGGATCGGCCCTGCAAGGCGAAGAAGTACTAGCAACATTTTGAAGAGTTTTTGAGGTTTGGGGCAAAAGAAGTGGTGGAGGCAAGGATTTTATTCATAGGTGTAGCCACGTAAGTGTGTATGGGTGAATGGTGATCAGTTAGACTTAACTTCACCTAGAGGTTTGGATTTCATCATGGTTCTCCCTTGGACCCCACACACACATGAAACTGTTTTGCATACAATATTTGTGTCTGAGATACATGTTTGACGATTCTTTTTTTGAGAGATGTAGTAGTAATGCTAAGTGGTCCAAAGTGCAGAAGATATCTCCATCATTTGCAAAGGCCAGAGGGATAGTATATATATGCCCCACCGTGACGGAAACAAATCCGGCCGGGCTTCGGTCAGTCAATCGTCTAGCTCGAACGAGGAGAGGGGAAAGAGGAGAGAAATTGGAACTCAAAAGGAACTGAAGTTGAAGAGCTGATTTGCTACATCAAGATTTGATCACCACGTACCCATCACCCAATTAATTCCCTCATTTTGATGACTTTTTGAGCTTTGTGGCAAAAGAAATGGTGGAGGCAAAAACAGTATTTATAGGCGTAGGTGTGCATGGGTGAATGGTGATCAATTAAACTTAAGCTGGCCCCTTGGCAGAGAGATTGTCTCGACTAGTTAAGCACCTAAGTGGCCACGCTTCTCAATAAATATTATACATTCTTTTATCTCCACCATTTCCACAAATTAAACTCAAGAAACTCAAAATGTTGCTATTCTTACTTCTATTAGCCTTACCTTCACTCATAGTTTGTAGAGACCTCAGAAGCTACATGATCTTCACACTAGCCACTCTTTTCACGCCACCGGCCACCGAAGACTGCCATCTTACCACCACCGGCACCAACCATTTCCTTCACACCACCGAAGACTCTTTTCTTACCACCATCGTTGCCATTGTTGCCACCGAAGCCCGACATGTCAGTCACCGATTGTTCGCCGCCACCCCCTATTCCTCAATGTCGTGTACTGGTTAGCACACACTCCCTTGTTGCTACATAGGTTGGTCACGACTTGTTTTAGGAGGATTAGCATCGGGGTTATCATTTTAATGGCCGGGTACATTTTCTACATGGCCTACAAACGGCTAGGCTCTCGCTACCGCCCTCACTCTAGGTCTGGACCAATGAGGTTTAATGTCCTTGCCCTTGTTGTACTTTTTTTGTGTCTGTATTTTTTTTATGCCTGTGTTTTTTTCGTGCTTTTTTTTGGCCCGTGCTTTTTTTGTACTTTTTTGTGCCCGTGCTTTTTCCGTGCTGTTGCCATGCTCGTGACATGTTTTTTAAATAACACACCAACCATACGCACTTAGAGTCATTGGCTACACAATTTCTTCACTAACTTGATTGATTATTCACCAACATATAGATGGAAGGGTTTAGAGAAAGAGAGGATTAATTAGTTTCAGTAGTTGCCCCAACCAAATGCCTTAATCTCGTCTCATTGGAATCTTATTGTCTTTCTTTTTTAGGCGCAAACGTGTAGTAAGAGTGCTTAACATAAAAAATCTAATTTCTCCTTTTCATACCTAAGAGTTTTGAACTTGGAAGCCATTGAAAATCTGTGCATGAACGGTGCTAATATACCAAGTGATCACTTGTTCCAAATGCAGTTGAGATTTTTTTTTTATTGATCAGGGCACTTTTTTATTTTGATACCACCCACTCTCTCCTCACCGCTAGACACTCTATCCATCCCACCACCACAGCCCTTGTTGCCACCGTTTCTGGACATGCCGATGACTGCTTGTTCTCCACACACACACCCCCCCCCCCCCCGCCCCCCCTCCTCAGTGTTGTTGTGTACTGGTTGTTTTGCCATTGCCGGGGGACTCACTGTCAATTCTACATCGCTTGTTTATGAGTACCTTTGGTCGTATTTGCATCGGTGTGATCATTTTTTGGGCGATCTACGTTGTGTATTTGGCTTTTTGCCGACATTGGCATGATCCATCGCCTTGCTGGCCCCTAGGTTCCAGAGGCCCGTTGTCCCACCCTCACTATGTGTCCAGCTCCGAAGGCTAGACACTGAACTAGCCACCTCTGCCGACACCACCACATTACCCCTTCGACATCGGTATTGATCTTGGTTTGGGAGATTTCATCCCCAATGGCTTTGCCTTTGGGTTTTAGTCACCTCCTCCGACACCACCGCATTACCCCTTCGACATCGGTACTGATCCTGGTTTGGGAGATTTCATCCCCAATGGCTTTGGCTTTGAACTTTGATCAGGTAATGAAAAAGTCAATTTTTTTTTTTTCATGTTAACAATGAACTTAATTTGTAGTATTTTGACTTTGGATTTTTTTCCCTTTTCTCGCAGGAGTTGGTCGTCCACTGGTAATTAGGAGAGAGGGAGAGAGATGCAAGTAGAGAGTGGGGATGTTATGTCAATTACATGCGTCAATTAAGGAATTTATCCTCTCATCTTTTCCCTAATCTTATGTTACCAATGTAAGGAACACTTTGACATACACTTCCGCAAACAATTTCACATGGGATGGAATCTCAATTAAATGATAAAATAAATTGTAAATTAATGTTGGAGTCCTGCAAAAGCACGAGATATTCCATCCTTTTCATACACCGATTTGTTTTCGTCCAATTTTATAGTTAGCTAGTTGGTCAGTGGGTTTCCGTTGATGAACTTTCTCATTTAGTTGAATGGGCTTGAAAATTACAGACTAGCTAAATTATTTCTCAATTTTCAACATAAATAAAAATCCTCACATTCACTTACATAATACCCCCAACGAGTTTATTGCTCATTCACCAAACCTAAGTTTCAAAAATTACACTTTACGGCACCATGGCCCGACATCACATAGTAATAAGTAGGAAAGGAGAATTAAGTGTTTACAGATACTCATCGTCTATTAAGTTTACATTACATACCCAAAATATGATGTACCAAGATGCCAATGCCGCTCTACTAAATCGGCTTTCAAAAAAGATGCACTTGTATGTATGCACACTACTCCATGCTATTACTTCGGAATCACACCTGAAAATAAAGGGTTGAGCTACACTAGCTTAGTAGATAAATTCACACAACTATTATATGCAAATGAGATGACAGGTAGAATGAATAACGGAAGTAGGTATGGTATCTCAAATGTGAAACAAAACATAACTGGTAATTATTCCATCGTCGATTACAAAGTTTAAGTACAGCGACCATGCTCTAAGATTTTAGTCTAACCATGAAGATTTGCTATCCATACGACTTACTTACCAATACCCTGACTACTTGTCCTATTCCGCATAACCTTTCCGATATTTCTTTTCAATCTTGCATTTGCGATATTGCGTAAGATTTAATTTGAATGTAAAGAATAAAGAATTACCCCTCAGCTTGTGATTTCAAAATGAGGGCAAAAGGGATCATCAAGAACACATGCTCACTGCAGAAACCTTGGACGTTTGCATTCAGGGGGAAGTCCTTGACTAAACCGTTTGATGTCGGTGCAGTAATCGTAAACCATAAAACGCTTCTGCACCCAGCGGAGTTTTTTCCGGGCTTCGTTGTCCAATTCTTCGGTTTGCCATGCTTGAGTAGTACTTGTACTTAGTGAATTGGTAGACTCAGAAGTACCACGTGAAGATGATCCAGATGAGTCTATATAAGCATTTGCGTAGAATTTCCTATAGGAAGCAGTGAAAGGAGCTTCCGTCCAATTGGTCTTCACTCTCCCACCTTCTGTTGCCCATGCATCTGCATTCCAGATCGTCGAGTAGACTCTCATCGCTTGGCTATTTGGGAATGGAACCCCGATCGCTTCGTTGTTGTTGAATAACCTTATTGGAATATCATCCACCATGAGACTGGATTTACAAGAATATTCGATCCCAGAAGTATTAGAAAGCGGTTAAGAAGCTAACGCAATTGGAAACGAAAAAATCAATCTGGGATGAAATGGCAAATATCTGAGGAGATTAAAGATCAAAAGCCTAGTCGAGAAACTAAAGTGGAATTTTTAAAAGCTTTTAGACGCCACATTGTTCTGCATAAAACTGTTTAATCAGTAACATTGCACATGTGAGAGCTGAGGATAGATATGTTACATGATGCGTTGAGAATTCCAAACGACGGTGTACTTGTGGAAGGATGTCGTGGGATCAAACCAGAGATAAAACTGTTGTTCCCGGCCGCCTTGGCCTTTGGCGAAGATATTTGTATGAAGTAGATAAGGTTGTCCGGTCAGATTGCCTAAAAATTCAAAGTCAATCTCATCGTGTCTTCGTTCGTGAGAGGATATCTGGTCAGAAGTAAGAAAGTTATATGTAGTTAAAAGGATCATATAATTCTCGGTGAAGAAAAACCAAATTTAAGATATATCGGTCTTTTCTGTAAACATATTTTGTGTGTACAGTAACAAAAAAAGAAAAAGAAAAAGAAAAGGAAACTGAATTGTGATAGGCTGATAGGAGGGCTAAAATACGGGGCTTACATAGAAAGTGGTGACAGTGCCAGCGGAATTGCCACGGACAAGCTTGATATGCATTTCAAACTTACCGAACAAATACTTACTTTTGGAACGGAAGCCCGAGCCGGAGCAGTTATCTAACGACAACTTGATCATGTTGCCTCCATCGAGTATCTTAGCAAGGTTTTTGCCGAAAAAGATTTCAACATCTCGGTGGAAGTTATCAGCTGAAGCAGCCATTAGACTGGTGATGGACATTAGACCCAAAAGCAATACAGAGGAGGAAAGGGAGGACATTTTAATTAGTGATAGAGATGTAGAAGACAGAGAGGCCAGATTGTATATATGTGCGTTTGATGGGTTGAAAGTTGGGGTTTCGAGGA
>BPLS01026085.1:5479-31623 GCA_019656275.1 Rhododendron kiyosumense
ATTGACAGTGTTATGCATAAAAATGACAATGTTTTAATTTCACATTTCAAACACTGTCATTTTTAAAGCATAAGAGAGGCTGTGAGGCACAAGAAGCCGCTACGAAGTTATTCCATGCATGAGTTCCATCCATGAAGATTTCACAGAATTATGGAGTGCTTGGAATTATAAAATTGACAGTGTTTTTGACAAAATTGACAGTGTTTGGAATTATAAAATTGACAATGTTTGGAATTATAAAATTGACAGTGTTTGGAAATGAAATCAACTCCAAATACTGTCAATTTTATAATTCCAAGCACTGTCGATTTTGTCAACTGCTTTAAAATAGCGAACAATGTTATGCCAACACTGTAAATTGACAGTGTTAGTATTAAAAAATGACAATGTTTCAAATGTAAAATTGACATTGTTTCGAGTAGATTTTATTTCAAAATTGACACTCTTTGAAATGTAAAATTGACACTGTCAATTTTATAATTCCAAGCACTGTCAATTTTGACAAACTTCAAAATAGCTAATAAAGAATAACTTGTTTACCGCAGATTTCTCAGAAACCAAACGGAGCAAGAACTGTTATGCGCTAGCAAGACGATTCCAGTCCACACAAACAACAAAAGGAAGAACCAAACAATCACACAACAGAGTGCCTACGTTCACAGCGGAGAGGAAGAATAATACTCTATATGCAACAAGGATTAGAGCATCTCCAACATCACTATCAAACCATTACCCCTCCAAGCACTATCAAACCATTAACCCCTCTTGTAACAAAATTTAGAGACTGAGAAAATAGTGGTAACCGTTGAAGATTTCAACTTCCCAGAAATTCTGATTCATAGTATAAAATTCTGATTCCTACTACAAACTTCTGTTAGAACATCCCTCAATGATATACAGCACAAACTTATGTAGAACAAGCATTCAAGAGGACTATATAATGATATAAGGCTCCTCTATCAAAACGAATGCCCTTCGTAACCCATAAGAGTTCCAAGATACTTCCTCAAGCTGGCAAAATCTAAAACTAACCTACAACTAACCTACAGATGAATGGTGAACCCCATGTTAGCTCAGGTGAGGAACCGGCAGAGTATCCACACCGGCTTTGTCATGTCTCTGCTACTGACATCTCCGCCAGGGCATCCTCGGCTTTCACTTTCTCAGGGACAATATCTGAACGCACAGGCAGTAAATTATGGCTACTTTCAATTGTTGGGGAACTTCAGATATACAGGTAGTACTGAATGGAAAGGTAAACTTACCTAATAGAAAATCGAATCTCTTTTGCTTACTAACAAACTGAGGCTGAAACAACAGAAACAAAGATTCTTAGAAAAACCAATAACAGCATTTTTAGCACAACTCGAAATGGATGTATCAAATTCTAATATGAGCAACTGAATCGAAACGTTTATGGCAATGACAAAGATTTGTTAGTGTGAATGCTACTTGAAACATGGTTTCTATTAAAAAAATGTACTCGTACATGGTTCATATGTTGTCAAGTTCAAATGCCATGAAAATGAATTTTCTTATGCACCTAGAGGTTTTCAATAATTCAGGATCCAAGTCGGTACTAGGAAAGATCTTTTGATTATTATTGAACGAACATTATCAAAACAGGAACTATGAGCCAAAACTAACAAAATTTCATGTGGGACGCTTCCCAGTTTAAAACCCATAAAATTTAGCAAGAGGTTCAACTTCACTTCCTTGATTAAACTCATGAGGCAATATGTCACCTAGTAAGAACACAAGATACTCACTCTTGAAATACACATGATAATCACTAATGAAGTTTCAATTCATACATGACTATAAGGTCAAACAGGTCAAAATGTAGTATTGACTATGGATAGTTACTGGAATAACTTCTTGGAAAACGAAAACCCAAACAATGCCCATTTTTATAGCCACTGGAATGTTCCAAGATTAGTTCGACAAAAACAAAATAAAGGAAACAGAAAATAGTATCAACTCATGGGAAGCTTTTCTAGGATGAAGTTATTTAATTAAATTAAGTCAAAATATCTAACTACATAGGAATTACCCAGTCAACTTCCATGAACTGTATAAATATACCATTTGCAGTGAGGAAATACAAAGTTCCATTCAGAGGCTTTATCGATAGGTTCATAATGACCCTTGAAATTTTGTGTGTTACTGTATAACTTAAAACACTGGAGGAACCACAACAAATAATTACTACCATGATTGGAAGTTGGAACCTTTCCTTAAACCCATCACACATCATGCCTCATGATAAAAAGAGTTATAGCAGAGCTTATACAAAAGTAATCAGTGAAAGCTCCTTCCTTTGAGTAGTATTCTATAATAACGAAATAATCAAAGCAAATGCAAATGCCAGGCCATAAAGTTATAGAGTACCACAAGAGCACTTAAATAGGTGCTTGTACCAAACCTGGTTCTTAGAATCCAGAAGAGCACAGGCATGTGCCTCCTTACAGAAAAGTTCAAGAAACTTCTCCTGCAACCAGAGATATAAAGGAAAGGCATAGTAAGAATGTTATGGCATCACAATCAATAGAGATGGCCATACAGGGAAGGTGGAGGAAATTGAATCCAGGGCTACTTACTCTAGTATCACTATGGAGTCAGGTGGGGCCTTGGGGTCAAATGTTTTATGGGCGGTAAACTGCATAGGGTGGAACCGTAGAAGATTGGAAGTGGAACCAAAATTAGTTCTGTCTCAAAACGGATTTGTGTAGCCAATCCCAAATTGATTAGGATTGACCTCATTTTATTTTCGTTCAACAAGTCTGAATGGAGCTAGCAAGAAGGTAATCTCTCTTCCTTATGTTGGAACCATCCTTTCTGTAGACTTGGTATATATTGTTGCATAATTTTGGTACAAAATACTAAGCAAAAATAATAACTACACACTGCCCACATATATATACATACACACAACAACATAGAAGCTAATACAAAAAAAAAAAAAAAATCATCGTTGACCAAAGAATATCTTTTATCTTTACATTAACCAGCTATGAATAGAAAATAAGTTCAGCCCTCCCTAATGCCTATATCCAGATTTCAAAAGAAGAGGAAGAAAGCAACTCCTGTTTCTATTTATCGAAATCAAGGAAAGGTATCTATCTTCCTGTAAGGTGGAAAAGAATAATTGTACAGAAATCTAAGCGATGGAATCTGCGCAATTTCAAGCAAAATTTTATGCAGTGACTGTGGCTTTGAAAAGAATGGGCAATGGTCACTGCCTTTGATCTTGAATACTCCTTCAGACCAATGCACAGCCTCACGCATATCTGGCCTAAATTCCGATTTCTCCTTTACATCTTCACCTACAGTGCACTCTCACCAACAGGAGGATTCTGTTTGTAGCAACAGGAGAATTCACCTATAGTGCAAATTCCTGTGACAATGGGGAAAAAAAAACTCATCCATTTCAACATCTCCTCAGTCCTCACTATTGAGAGGAG
This sequence comes from Rhododendron kiyosumense, assembly GCA_019656275.1. Classification (NCBI taxonomy): domain Eukaryota; kingdom Viridiplantae; phylum Streptophyta; class Magnoliopsida; order Ericales; family Ericaceae; genus Rhododendron; species Rhododendron kiyosumense. Next base: position 8,944 of record BPLS01026085.1, read on the forward strand.
GATGTGTAAATATAGGATTCTGTTTGTAGCATTGTTCTTCCATTATTGCAGCTTACCTTCTGTTACCATCCTCCATCCATTTTTTTGTTAGGCAACGTCTTCTTTTTTCGAAAAAATACTAGACCTAATAAATCTGAATCAATCAATTTACTGCTAAGAACCTAATAAATCTCTAGCAAAATCGGTGCTAAACCACAGCTCGTACAGTAATACACACAAAATTGAAAAACACATACCTTTTTTCCCCATTACAAGACGATGAAGACGTATTTGGAGTCGGAGGAGGAGTCGAAGGGAGGAGTCGGAGGGAGGAGTCTGAGGAGAAGTAGGAGGGAGCGAAGGCGATGACGGAGGGAGGAGTCGGACGGAAGGAGGAGTCGGACGGTGACACGCGAAAGAGCCGCCGGCCTCGACGACGTCGGAGTCGCAGAACACGCAGCAGAGGTGGGTGCGGGAGGCGAAGAGGGGAGATCTTATTTCAAAAGGGGTATTTCGGGTAGGAAAATTAAGGGCCATCCTTACTGGTTCTTTTAGAAATTGGGCTTCGTCTTAAAAGCCCAATCCATGAGCTAGTGCTGGGCGGACTATTGGGCAGGCTTTTCTATTTTGACAAAAAATATAGGGAAAAATTCAAAAAAACCCCTGAACTTTGAACCCAATGTCAAATAGGCACCTGAACTTAAATAAACTTCAATTGAACACCTGAACTTTCACTCCGTTATTCAATTTACCCCCTGCTGTCTCAATCCGTGACTTTTCTAATGGCAACCGCTGAGCTGGACACTAACAGACAGAACAAAATGTTAGAGGGAGAAATTGGAGGGAAACAACAGTGATCTGTCACCTTTTTAAGGCCCCGTTCGGCTAAATAAGCCTATCGGTTTATTTTTTGTCTTTATTCAACTTTTTTTTTTATATTGCTTGTTTTTCGTCAATTTTTTGGAGATTATTGCATCGTCATAACGAGAGGAATCTAAAAAGTAAAAAATTATGATCGAAATCCATTTTTTTAATAAAGACGAAAAAATTGGCTTATTGACTTATTTTTGTCTTTATTCAAAAAAATTAGGTTTCGATCGTAATTTGTTACTTTTTAGATTCCTTTTTTTATGACGATGCAATAATCCCCCAAAAAAATACAAAAAAAATTTGAATAAGGACAAAAAATAAGCAAGTAGGCTTATTTAGCCGAACGGGGCCTTAAAAAGGTGCCAGAGCACTGTTGTTTCTCTCCAATTTCTCCCTCTAACGTTTTGTTTTGTCTATTAGTGTCCAGCTCAGTGGTTGCTGTTAGGAAAGTCACGGATTGAGACGGAAGGGGGTAAATTGAATAACGGAGTGAAAGTTCAGGTGTTCAATTGAAATTTATTTAAGTTCAGGTGCCTATTTGACATTGGATTCAAAGTTCAGAGGTTTTTTTGAATTTTCCCCTAACATATGTTCAACTTCGGGGCCCCGTTTCCACTAACAAAGGCATTAAATGGGAAAATGACGGCTCAAGACTTATTTTGATAATTAATACCCGCCAAGGACAAGCTAAGAATATTTGTTAATACTGAAAATGTTCTTGGCAGCTATTAATTATCAAAACACGTACTTAGCCGTCATTTTCCCAAGGCATTTTACAATGTTATTCACGCTAACAAAAAAGATTATTTCATTTTAACGCTTTGTTCGTACTAACAAAAAATTTGTCAACGAGATTTTTTTCTCAACAATATTTTCGCTCACATACCCATCAACAACTTATTTTTTCTCAACAACATTTTCGCTCACATATCCATCAACAACTTATTCACTAGTGAAAATAACTTGACATTTTTCAATAACTTATTCACTATCGAAAACATCTCACAGCTTTTCAACAACAAAAATTTTTCCTACCATATTTACATAGTGGAAACACCCCCTAAATGGACAGAAAAATATATGTTTCAACTTTAAATGGACTACACACAATTTAATTTTTCATTAAGAAGTTTATGTGCACAATAATGTAGTCCTCCAGTGTCGCCATGACATTTGGGAGGACATGTCAAACTTAAAAATGCGGCCCATTGTGTATTTCACTAGCAAAACGATAAAAAAATAAATCGAATTTAAATGTATATCACAAGATAAATTTTCAATACCATATATACCTCATGATAAAGAATTGCAACAATTCTAAATTTTGAATGAGTTTTTAGTTTTATATACCTATAGTAAATGTATTTACTAGCTAATTTTGGGACCCCTCTTCTTAGAAATTTTTGGAAGGCTATAGTATATAAAACCATAGTCTATTGCCTTGCTTGTCTTCACTCAATATTGACATTGTTGTCCTCTAATCGTTTAAATATTCTTTTCTTTAACATTTTTTATGAGAGCACGAGAAGTTAAAACACCAAACACACGACTTTTTAACATATATTTCTTCCGTCCTAATTCAATAGTTATTCATTGGCAAATGGGTGATTCAATAAAGAGACTAAACGATGCACATACATAAAACAAAACATAATTTTTTTTAAGGGAAAATATCATTAACCTCCCCTCAGGTTTTGAAAGTTGCTTTGACCTCCTTTGCTTTATGAAGTATTATACGGATACCCCCTCTCTTCAATTTAAGACAAACACCCGTTACTTTTTTGCAGTAAAAGACTTTTTTGCCCCTTTTATATATACTCAAAGGTTGAGGCCTCTCCAAACCACACTCCAGTTTGAGAATAAATTATATACACCAGCGGCGTAAACATTTGTTTCCTCCAAATCAATTATATTGTGCCACGTTGTCAAAACAGTGATCTCAATTAATAGAACATGGTGACTTAGTGCAACATAATTGATTTGGAAGAAATAAATGTTTACACTGGCGGTGCAAATAATCGGGTAACATTAGTGGTGAGATGGGCCAATTAATGGGGTAACGTTATTGGTGAGATGAGGACAAAAAAAATGAATGGATATGCCAAGGACGCATACATATTGCAATTAAATGAATTTGTTTATAGGAGTATTAGTTGTAAGTCCATACGGCCAGGTTTCCTGGTCCTTGCTTATGAACGGTGGGCTTGGTTCCCAAAGATTAGTCAATGTGCACGTAATGTGCACATAAGCTAACCCGGAGCCTTGAATAATGGAAAACAAAACAACTTTGAGCTAAATTTGTTGTAACTTTGTGTGATGCTTAGGAGTTTGATGAATGATTTTGCTCGTTGAGTTATAGGGAAAAAAAAACTTTGAGCTAAACTTGTTGTAATTGTTTAGGAGTTTGAAGAATGATGTTGCGTTGCTGTTTTTCTAGCTTAACAACCATCTGTTAGATTTTTGTGGATGACACACAAAAGATGCAATTATTTGAACTTAAAAGACGAATGGATGTGCATCCTATTTACTATTGGTTGAACATAGTTCTTAGTTGAGTTTTTGTTCTACGATGGCAATTTTTGGACAGGATTGTAGCCTGTGGACAACAGTTGAACTATTTTTTGAACATGTCATAATATGATGGTGTATAGTAAATGACTTGTAAAGAATTTGTGATAATCCTAACTAATTGTATGTTAAGACAAACATTTCTTTTTTTTGAAAGCTAAGACAAACATAAAAGCTATTATATCCATTGAAATGCAGAAGAGAAATGAAAAATGAATACTGTCGAAAATTGTCTTTTCTCCAGTTTTTGTATGTGTTTATAGTAAAAGAGATGGGCTTTTCAGTACCTAGTTCTATGTGTGAAGCTTTTGTTTGTGTCCAGCTTATGTGAAAATGAAGATTTTTCAAAGGCAAGCTGGCTTGTTTATATGCACGAAGGATATATAGGAGGGTGTTATTGGTATTTATGGGAAAACAATGGATTACATAAGCATTTTCTGTGAAAAAAACCAACTGAAGTTAGTTGTGGGGAATCTATACAATATTTCATAAAGCAAGGAAGGTCATAGTAATTTTCAAAACCTCAAGGGAGGTTAGCGAAATTTACCATTTAATCTCTTGTAACCCTTTACGGTTGATTATTAATTAAAATCTTTTTTAGCCATTAAAAAAAAAAGGTAGGAGTAGTAAGAATGGGAGTGTTACAAGACTTTTCCATAATTTAGTGAAAAGACAAGAACAACAACCCGACCAAATAAAAATGAGTAAGAGCTTCCATTAGTAGGAGTATTGTCATTGGTCATAGGCATCTGCAAGAGATTCCACCGTACCCCTCTCGAAATTGTAGCTAAGGTCCTACTATATGGTACAAACATGAAAGAGAATTTGTAGATCCACAAAGCGGCTATGAAAACTTGAACCAAACAAATATTGAGCTGTGACGACTCCAAGTACTTATTGAACCAACCAGTTGGTGGTGAGATGGGCCAAACCAAACTAAACCGAGCCTTATGTCCCAATCATTTGGGGTCGGCTACATGAATCATTTTCCTCCATTGAACTTTGTCAAGGGCTACTTGTTCTCATAAATCCATTATTAGATTAACTTTATTGGTGAGATGAGGACGAAAAAAATGAAAAGATTGGCCAAGGAGGCATACATATTGCAATAAAATGAAGTTGTTTATAGGAGAATTAGCTGTAAGTAATTTAATGCACCTAATGAATGAGCGTTTTATGGTTCAAATCTGTAGAAGGGACCCACATACATGATTTCTTTTATTTTTTAACTAGCAAAGATTATTAAGACTTTTGTTTAACAAATAACACATCAAAACTTTCAAATAAGACCATTACTTTTCAATTTAGAGCCATTAATGTGGTCACAGTTGTATTATAGACGAAACTCCCTTTGGTATTTTTAATAGTTTGAATTTAATTTTTAATTAAGAAGTTTATGTGTTATTCACAAAGTAATGTAGTCCTCTAGTGTCACTATGACATTTTGGGAGCACATGGAGGACTTAATAATGCAGTCCTTTATGCATTTTACGAGCAAATTGATAAATAAAGAAAAGGTAATCGACTTAAAAAACAATGATTGCTACTCTCCACAAGATAAAATTTCAATATCATACCTCATGATAAAGAATTGCAAAAATTCCAAATTTTGAACGAGTTTTTAATTTATATATATACCTATAGTAAATGTATTTACTAGTTAATTTTGGGATCCGCTTTTTCTTAGAAATTTTTTGAGGACCAAATCTCGTACCTTTGCTCGCCGCCAAATCTCTTACCTTTGCTCGCCTTCACTCAATACTAGCACTGTTGTCCTCTAACTGTTTAAATATTCTTTTCTTTAACCTTTTTTTTTTATGAGGGTATGAGATGTTTAACATCAAACACATGACTTTTTAACAAATACTCCTTTCGTCCCAATTCAATAGTTATTCATTGGCAAACGCGTGATTCAAAAGAGACTAAACAATGTACATACAAAACTTGATTTTTTAGGGTAAATTTTACTGACCTCCCCTTAGGTTTTGAAATTTTCTTTGACCTCCCCTGTTTTATGAAGTATTATATATAGATATCTCCTCCCTTCAATTTAAGACAGTCGCCTGTTATTTGTAGCCCCACAAGGCGCCTATGAAAACTTGAACCGAACAAATATTGAGCTGCGATGACTCCAAGTACTTCCTGAACCTTCCACTTCGTGGTGAGATGAGCCAATTAATGGGGTAACGTAATTGGTGAGAAGATGATGAAAAAAATGAAAGGATTGGCCAAGGACACATACATATTGCAATTAAATGAAGTTGTTCATAGAAAAATTAATTGTAAGTTCAAACGATGAGGTGTACCAGCTCTCGCTTGTCCGGTGGGCTTGGTTTCCAAGGATTAGTCAATGTGCACGTAATGTGCACGTAAGCTGTCCCGAAGACTTGAATGATGAAAAAGGAAAAAAACTTTGAACTAAATTTGTTGTAACTTTGTGTGATGCTTAGGAGTTTGACGAATGATTCTGCGCATATTGTATTATGAAAAAATAAAAAAGCTTCAAGCTAAACTTGTTAAAACTGTTTAAGAGTTTGAAGAATATGATGCTGCGTTGTTGTTGTTTTTCTAGCATGACAATCATTTGTTAGATTTTTGGGGATGACTCAGAAGATGGAGTTATTTTAAGTTAGAAGACAATGGATGTGCAACCTATGTACTATTGGTTGGATAAAGTTCTTAGTTCAATTTTTGTTCTACAGATTGTAATTTTAGACAAGATTATAGCTTGTGGATAGTTGAACTATTTTTTTAACATAATATAACGGTGCAGTAAATGATTTGTAAAGAATCTGTGATAACCCTAAGGTCCCGTTTCAGAAATCTTCTTAAAAAAATAAGTAGCTTATTACACATTTTTAAACTTAAAAATAATGTAAATGAAAAATAATTTTTTAATTTTTTTGCATCGTATAAAAGATCTCATTGAGATCTTTCAAACAAGATCCACATTGCATATTTTTAAATTTCTATAAGTCCATAATTTTTGAGCTTAAAATTGTCTTTTTAAAAAACAAGGATTTTTTTTGGTTTCTGGAACGGACTCCAACTAATTCTATGTTAAGACGAACAAATTTTTTTTTTTTTGAAGAGCCAAGACAAACATAAAAGCTATGATAGGAAATGCAGACGAGAAATGAAAAATGAATGGGAGTGTTACAAGACTTTCACAAAACTTACCCTTTAATCTCTTTTAACCCATTACAATTGATTATTAAAATTCTTGTTTGTCGTTCAAAAGAAATGGTAGTGGTAGTTTGAATGAGAGTGTTAAAAGACTTTCCCATAATTTAGTGCAAAGACACTACAACAAAGTTGGTCTATTGTGACAAAAATTGGCGACAAAGTGTAGTATTTAGTGAGGAATCTAGAATTTGTCGCCATAGGGCTAGCATTTAGAGGAATCCAGAATTCGTCGCCATAGACCATTTTTTGACTAATTATTTTTTTAATTTATTAAAATTCATATTATTTAGCGTAAAAATATATTCATAATCAGATATTACATAAAATATACATAGGTTAATTTAAAATTTAATCATAAAAAGGTAATATATATTAAATTTAGGAGTATTTGTAATGAAGTGTTAAGTTGTATAGAGGGTAGAGGCTCTAGTATTGGTACTGGAGGTCATGTGTTTGAGTGGTGGTAAGTTCGGTTTTGCTTTTAGCGACCAAAAAAATTGGCGACAAATAAGCAACAAAAAATTTCCTTGCTCATGACGACGAAAAAAATTTATTTTCGTCGCTGTACAATTTTTTTCATCAATAATGCTTATGGCGACGAAAACAAACCTTCTGTCAACCAATTTTTTTCGTTGCCATAGACCAACTTTGTTGTAGTGAGATAAGAACAATCACCCAATGTAAGAGACTCCACTGTAGCCCTCTAAAAGTCGCAGCGAAGGTCCTCTTACGTGGTACAAGCATGAAAGAGTATTTGTCATCCCACAAGATCAACGACTGTTAAGACTTTTTTTTTTGTTGTTGTCAAAGTGGAAAGATATTATTCATCTAAAAGGCGAACAACTCTAAACATCAGAAAATACGGAACCCTGCCTATTGGGGCAGAGAGGTAGTCAACAAGTTGGACGTCCTACTAGAGAGGACTTTCTTTGCACTCAAATGTGCAGCACGATTATAATCACATTTAACAAACTAAAAATCACACGAAAGAAACGAGTCCTTAAAAGCCAAACAATCCAAAATCAACACTGCAATGTGTGAAGCTGGAGTCGAGCATCTGCAATCCTGGGCGAGCTGAAGCCGTTATGTACATTAATTTCTAGCCCCAGCACCCACCATTATTTCCTCAAGCAATAACACCAATCCCAACCATATTGTTCCTCTTCGAAACCGCCACATCCACATTTATCTTAACTAGATCCACTTCTAGCCGAGTCCAGGTTTTCGTGGTAGAAAGGGAGTTGCTGGACTCAACAGTTGAGCCCTTTTTATTGGCATCCAAACAACTATTAACGCTTGAACCGAACAAATATTGAGCTGCGACGACTCCAATTAGTACAACGAACAACCACTTAGTGGTGAGATGGGCCAATTAATGGTGTAACGTTACTGTTGAGATGAGGACGAAAAAAATGAATGGGGTAATGCATACATATTGCAATTAAATGAAGTTAATGTTTATAGGAGAATTAGTTGTAAGTAATTTAATGTACCTAATAAATGAGTGTTAAATGGCTCAAATCTTTAGAACATACCCACATACATGATTTTCTTTTTTTAACCGGTAAAGATTATTAAGACTTTAGTTTCACGAACAAAACAGTACCTTTGTTTTTCAGAAAGTTCAAATATTTTTTTTGTTTTTTTGGTTTTTTGGCAACGGATTCGTTGCCGACAATCAGCAATGAAATTTTTTATGGCCGATGAGAATCATCGACGAAAACTTTTTTTCGTTGTCAGGAGTCTTTAACGACGAGGATAAGACAATGATTTTTTTTCATCAGCAATGCTCATGGCGACGAAAACAAGCCCTTTGCCGATGAAAAAATGTCACCATAGACTAGCTTTGTTGTAGTGACAAGAACAACTACCCAACGTAATAAAAATGTGTCAGAGCATCCATTCGTAGGGAGTTTAGCCATTGATAAGCACCCACTATTGTAGATATTTGGTGCGCTTTGGTTACTTATCTTTTGTTTTTCTGTCAGTTCTAATGATTTTGCGCGTAAGAGTTTCTGTTGAGCCTTTTCAGGTAATACGCGTATTAAAGGGGTTTTATTGGTTTAATGATCAACCCTTGAGGGTATCCAAGTAGGCGAGGCCATGAAGAATACAGCCATCGGGGGTTTGTAGTTGAAGAACCTTTCTACCAGGGCATGCCATGGGCCGTCGGGTGTCAAGATGGGAACTAAGGGCTTGATCTGCTAGAAGACAGTATGGTATCGATACGGCTATTGGAGTATCGATATGGTTTCAAAAGAGAGAAAAATCCAGCTTTCAGCGTATCGATATGCTCTTTTTCGTATCGATACAGTTTACGGAGTATTGATACGGTCTTCCTACAGGGAAACTTGGAATGCAGAGCAAGACTGCTCGGTATCGATACGGTTATAGAGTATCGATACGGAAGCCTCATTGACCTGCTTTTTGACATATTTTAGCTTTTCATAAGTAGCAACTTCCACTTTTTGGATATTTTCTAGATCTTTTGAGGAGAGAGAATGTGCCATCTTGTATAAATAGCCACTCTTTCTCCCTCTTTTAGTACCTAGCTAATTACTTACTTTAGTTCTTCCTCCACTAATGTTCTTCCAAGCTTTTGTGTTATTTCCTTCATGGAACTCAAGTAAGTATTTTCTCATTTATAGTTTTTCTGTTTATTAATGTTGTAGCCTCGAACTAGATCCTTTATAAAATTAAGTTTATTTTCGTTTTTATCGATTAAAACTTATGTCTCGTTCTTATGCTTTGTTTTATGCTTTAGCTATGTGTAACTAGTCGTTTGGCTAAGTCTCGGGATAATCTTTCCCGAGGACTTCGGTTGTTATTCGGTTCTCGAATCTTTGGGCCTAAAATCATGATTATCGGAATAGGGCTTAATTTGCATTTTTGGTCTAAATAAGGGGTGTTAACTCCTTGGTAAGGCGTTTGTCAAGCGGTTTTGGGAAGCGGCTCACCGAGGGCTCGTGGCCTCCTATGTATTCGATAAATTTGTCAAACAAGTTAGTTCACCTCCGTTTAATCACATCTTTCATTAAACATAGTCATTAAAGCTAAATCTTTCCGGCGTGAGCACGGGGTCGTGACGGTAACAGCCTTTGTCAAGAGTTAGACGATCCCTAGACTTGTCTCTTTAAGTTCTTTAAACTCATTTCTAATCTTTCATTTTAGCAAATTTAACCGTTTAAATTAAAACCAAGTTGGCCATCTTGAATGCCGCACTCTACCATTCTAACCTACAATTCAGTTAAGCTATCTTGCGAATTCCCTGTGGTACGATCTTGGTCTTTCCGGTTATTATGCTATCGACGATCTAGCCCTACGATTGGAGTTTTCTCAACCTTATTTGAAGGCGAGGTTTGAAGGCTAAGCAGCCATCGGCACTACATAGTCATCTCCAAGGGACTCCACCGTACCCCTCTCGAAGTTGCAGCTAAGGTCCTACCATGTGTTACAAGCACGAAAGAATATTTGTTGTCCCACAAGGTGGCTATGAAAATGTAAACCGAAGAAATATTGAACTACAACGACTCTAAAGTACACTGAACCTGCCACTTAGTGGCGAGATGGGCCAATTAATTGGGTAGGGTTATTGGTGAGATGAGGACAAAAAAAAAAGAATGGGGTAACACATACATATTACAATTAAATGAAGTTAATGTTTGTAGGAGAATTAGTTGTACATAATTTAATACACCTAATGAATGAGTGTTAAATGGTTCAAATCTTTGGAAGGTACCCAAATATATGATTTTCTTTATTTTTTTTAACCGGCAAATATTATTAAGACTTTAATTTCACAAATAACACAGTACCTCTATTTTTCACAATGTACAAATTATTTTTTTTGGTTTTTGCTTTTAGCGCCAATGAAAATGCATTGGCAATGAATTTTTTTCATCGGCAATAGGAACAATCAGAGACAAAAAATGTCGTCACCGATGAGAACCATCAACGATGAAAAAAACCCAGGATTCTTTATCAACAAGGATAACACGACGAATGGAGCGACCACTTTTTTCATCGGCAATACTTATGGTGACGAAAATGAACCCTTTGCCGACAAATTTTTTCCGTCATTATAGACCAACTTTCTTGTAGTGAGACAAGAACAACTACCCAACGTAATAAAAATGTGTCAGAGCATGCATCCATTCGTAGGGAGTATTACCATCGGCACTACATAGTCATCACTCATCTGCTAGAGACTCCATCGTACCCCTCTCGAAATCACAGCTAAGGTCCTACTACGTGTTACATGCACGAAAGAGTATTTGTAGTCCCACAAGGTAGCTATGAAAACTTGAACCGAATAAATATTGAGCTGCAACGATTCCAAAGTACACCAAACCAACCACTTGGTGGTGGGATGGGACAATTAATGGCCTAGCGTTATTGGTAAGAAGAGGACGAAAAAAATGAATGAGGTAACGCATACATATTACGATAAAATGAAGTTAATCTTAATAGGAGAATTAGTTATAAGTAATTTAATACACCTAATGAATGAGAGTTAAATGGTTCAAATATTAAGAAGGTATCCACATAAATGAATTTCTTTTTTCTTTTTTTAACCGGCAAAGATTATTATTAAGATTTTAGTTTCACAAATAACAAAATACCTTTGTTTTTCACAAAGTACAAATAATTTTTTTGGTTTTTGCTTTTAGCCACTATGAAAATGCATTCGACGTTTGTCGCTGAAAGGAACAATCAGCGATGAAATTTTTTATCGCCAATGAGAACCACATCAACGACAAAAAAAATCCAAAAGTCTTTAGCAACAACTACAAGGATAACAAGACGAATGGGGCGACGATTTTTTTTCATCGGCAATACTTATGATGACAAAAACGACAATTTTTTCACGATTTTTTCCGTCGTTATAGACCAACTTTGTTGTAGTGAGACAAGAACAACTACCCAACATAATAAAAATGTGTCAGAGCATCCTTTCGTAGGAAGTATTGTCATCGGCACTACATAATCATCTGCAAGAGACTCCACCGTACCTGTCTCGAAGTCACAGCAAAGGTCATACTACGTGTTACAAGTACGAAAGAGTATTTGTAGACCCACAAAGCGGCTATGAAATCTTGGACCGAACAAATATTGAGTTGTGACAACACAAAAGTACACCGAAAACACCACTTGCTAGTGAGATGGAACAATTAATAGGGTGGCGTTATTGGTGAGATGAAAGATGAAAAAAATGAATGGTGTAACCCGTACATATTGCAATTAAATGAGGTTAATGTTAATAGGAGAATTGGTTGTAAGGAATTTAATGCACCTAATGAATGAGTGTTAAATTGTTCAAATCTTTGGAACGTACACACACATACAAGATTTTCTTTTTTCTTTTTAAACCGGCAAAGATTATTAAGACTTTAGGCTCCGTTTGTTTGGACGTAAAATGTTTTCCGGTAAAATATTTTATCTATTTTCCGGTGTTTGGTTGTGTAAAGAATGAGAAAAACATTTTACATGTAAAACATTTTCCATCAATTGGATGAAAATAACTTACCCTTAAATCTTCCGTAAGTTATTTTCCGAAATGAACCCGCTGCCTTTTATTGCAATTCTCATTACTTAGTTTCCTCGATCGTCAGTCCTGATCTACGTTCAATTCTAATAATCTCATATTTCTCCACCGTTTAAGCTCCCCATCTCTCTTTGTACACTATTTTGTCGATTTCTAAAAATATTTTCAAGTGTCAACCAAACACCGGAAAATAAAAGTTTGAAATTTGTTTTCTGAAAAAACATTTTACATGGAAAATATTTTACATTATAAAACATTTTGCGTCGAAACAAACGGAGCCTTAGTTTCGCAAATAACACGGTACCTTTATTTCTCACAAAGTACAAATAATTATTTTGGTTTTTGCATTTAGTGACGAATCATTTGCCAACGAAAAAATGTCGCCATAGACCAACTTTGTTGTAGTGAGACAAGAACAACTACCCAACGTAATAAAAATGTGTCAGAGCATCCATTCTAGGGAGTTTAACAATCGGCACTACATAGTTATGTGCAAGAGACTCCACCGTATCCCTTTCGAAGTCGTAGCTAAGGTCCTACTACATGTTACACGCACCTAGAGTATTTGCAGTCCCACAAGGTAGCTTTGCAAAATTTAAACTGAACAAATATTGAGCTGCAACGACTCCAAAGTATGCCGAACCAGCCACTTACTGGCGAGATGGGCCAATTAATGGGGTAGCATGGTGAGATGAGGACGAAAAAAATGACTTGGTTACACATACATATTAAAATTAAATGAAGTTAATGTTTATTGGAGAATTAATTGTAAGTAATTTAATGCACCTAATGAATGAATGTTTAATGGTTCAAATCTTTAGAAGGTACCCACATACATGATTTTCTTTTTTCTTTTTTTAACCGGCAAAGATTATTACTAAGACTTTAGTTTCACAAATAACACAGTACCTTTATCATTCACAAAGTACAAATAATTTTTTTGATTTTTGCTTTTAGCGCCAATGAAAATGCATTGGCGACAATTTCTTTTGTCACTGATAGGAACAATTTTTCGTTGCCGATGAGAACAAAAACCCAAGAGTCTTTAGCAACAAGGATAAGATGACAAATGGGGCGACGACTTTTTTTCATCGGCAATACTTATGGCAACAAAAACGAACCCTTTGCAGACATTTTTTTCGCTGCCATAGATCAACTTTGTTGTAGTTAGACAAGAAGAACTGCCTAACGTAATAAAAATGTGTCAGAGCATCCATTTGTAGGGAGTATTGTCATTGTCACTACATTGTCATCTGCAAGAGATTCCACCGTGCCCCTCTCGAAGTTGCAGCAAAGATCCTATTACGTGTTAGACCTTTGTTTTTCAACTATGAGCACCTCACAGTTCGATTGCCTACGAAATTCCCCTTAATATTTTTAAATGAAGTAGCTGTGATACAGTATGATTGTTAATATAGATATCTTACGAGAACAGTTTAGCACAAACATAGTATATTGAAATATGGATTTAAACATTAGTTGCACAACGAACTCACATCATAAAGTAAATTATATGGAAAGACAATTATAAAACTTTTTTCGCGACGATTATAACTTGTAGAGTACTTAAAGGAATTACATTGATGCCTTTTCGCGACGATAAAGAAATGTTCCTTTTGTTCTCTGGATAGTTTATCTAAATAATGATGAATGGATGCCAAATTAACTACCAACAGCTGTGGTTGCGGTTGGAGCAGTGTGGGAGCTGCGGGGACTAGCCGACAGGTTTTGTTTCGAGCGGTGTTTTGTGCGGCTGGTAATCTTGCTTGGAGCTCCTCCTGATTCCATTCTTGGGTGTTTTTGGGTATGCCTAACAGCTTTGTGAGTTTTCAAGTGGTTGGCGGCGATGTTATCTTCCGACGGGTTCGTATCCTGTATTAATCTGGTATGCTTAACAACGATGGGGAGCAGATGGTTTGGCGGCAGCAGTAGTGAGGCTTAGGGCGACTATTGATGCGGATTAGGGTTAGGTTTCTTGGGGATGGGCTTGTCCCAATAGGTGTTTGAGCTTCAGCCTTATAGGTGTGGGTTTTGTCCTTTTGGGTTTCTTCAATTGGTATCATGCCAGTTTGGGTCTTAGATTGGGCACATAATTTTTCTTAGCTTTGTTAGGAATTTCATGTCGTTTTCTTTATTTCAATTGGTTTTTGTAACAAATTCAAAGATTAATAAAAAAATTCACATTCGGAAAAAAAGTTATTGTTTTTATGACTTTGTCGCAACGATAAAAACAAATTAGGAATTTCTTATGGCACCATGTTGTAAAAGAAAATAAATAACGGTCTCAACGAAAAATTATTTAGAAGACAATGATCCTAAATTCCTAATAATGATGAACACGACAAGTATGAATTACATTTCAAGAATTGTAAATATCCGTATTTTTACGAAAATGTTTTAAAGGTTTTATAAATGCCAGAATATCGAATAAAAAAGAAATTTGTAAGTTTATTTGATTTGGAACTTAAATGATAGGATTGTAACTTAAGGGAATATGTGTGTAATATAGAGATATAGGAGTATATATAGAGGGGTGTGTGTGTAGGAGATTATTTTCATCTCCCATCTCTCTCTCTCATCCGTTCTCCCTCTCTCTCTACCGTGTATCTCTCTCTCTTGCTCCTTCACTCAAAACTCCACTCCATCTCACAAAAACCTCAAGGATCCATCTATATTTCATCTATAACGCAACCTCGGACTCGTATTGTGTTGGGTGAGGTTCGGAAGGAAGATCTTGGAGGATTTCGGACTAGGGCTCGTTCGTTGATCTCGTGTTTGAAGCTTCTAACATCAAGGTAGGAATTTCTTACTCATTTTATATGTTTATGAGTTGATTTCGTGCTTGGATCGAGCCTTAATCGTCCCCTTTCGTTCTTTCGAAAAGCGGTCAAAATCTATATAAATCGCCCAAAATCGCCTAGGGATAGATCCCTCATTCAAATCTGGACAAAACCCGAGTTTTTGCCTTGGGGATCGATCCGTCCCCTCTCTGGAACATTCTGCTTACTTTCTGGGTTTCAGCCCAATTTCAAATGGCCATAACTTCTTCGTCTGAGGTTTGATTCTTGCAAATTTTATATCGATTCGAAGGTCTCGAAGTCAGCTTTCATTTGCCACCAAAATCATCTTAAACCAATTAGTACACCAAAAGTTATGACCATTTGAGTAGATGTGGGTCACTCTGCCGATGTCCGTGGCTATTCCAAAGGTTGTTCATGACCCATGTTATGATTCCTTATATGATTAGGATATGTTTAAGTCACTCTTGAGCATACTTGTTTATGCCCTAATGAATCGTTATTTGATATTGTCTTTTAGCACTCTTTAAAGCATAATATCAACGGCGTTGGTTAGGGAAATGTACCGTAAGGGCGATAGGAGTACTATGGGCTTTAAGGGATAAAGTGGTGAGAGTTATGAGTACACATGAGCTTATCTAGTGGTCCGATGGGTAGTATTGTGACTCGTATCCTCGTGTCTCGTCTTGTTAAGCTCCATAGGTTCTTTTGACACTCGTTCTATAAAATTATCGTTTAGAATCCAGCGGGTGATGTGTCGAGAAGTCGATTGTGGTTTCGATATGTAGAGAAGGACGTTGTGATACATTTAGAGAAATGACATGAATTTAAGGTAATTATTAATGTACAATGTGACATGTTTACGAGTTTGTATTACAATGTGAATTTAGGAAATGATACTTGCTTGTACATTGAACGATGGCTTACATGTGTGTATGGTTGAATTGAGAATTTGAATAAAGGGCCCGCAACGCGAGGTGTGGTAATGCGAGGACTCTAGAGGGCCCGCAATGCAAGGTGTGATAATGCAGAAACCCAAGTGAAGAGAATTCACTATCACGCAAGGGGTGGTAATACAGTTGAATGTCTCTCCCGGGTGAAGAGAATTCACTGTCACGCATGGGGTGGTAATACAGTTGAATGTCTCTCCCGGATGAAGAGAAGTTTAATTGATTTTAGAAATTTATGTTGAAGGTTGGATTGTTTGTTTCTTGGGATCGTGGTTATTGAAAAAGAGAATAAATGGTTAATTCTATCAAGGTTTTATTAAAGAAAGGATTTGGATTTTGAAAGAGGATTTTTATTAAAAACCCTCCGGTATTCTTGAGTGAATCAACGGAGCTTGACCTGTGATGGTCTTGAGTTTTCTCTAAGTTATTTTAGAAATCAAAAAGGAAAGTTTTACGGAATAAAGCTCTATGGTGAATGGTATGAAATGAGGAAGTGATTTGTAGCTTTTATTCGAAAGGCTATGAGATGGTTGCACTATTATTGTTATTTGTTTGGTTGATGTAAATTTAAATGCTACTTCTAGTCGACGTGTTGATGGTTAGAGTTACCTCTAAGATGTCCGAAATCCCGAAATCTAATCGTCTGTTCATTTTGGTAACCCCTCTTGTATCTAATGTCATTTTATTAAAATTCATTCTCACTTATTGCATTTTCATCCCATTTACATATAATTTGAGCATAGAATTTCCTACTGGGCTAGTGTAGCTCAACAAAATCCTTCTTTTCAGGTCTTAATGCCAGACAGTGGCTTGCATTACATCGTATGCTCGGTGTGGAAGACATTTTTGGAAGCTAATGAAGTCTAGCTATTTAATCAATTTTTTTGTAAATCTCTTACTTTGATTAAAGATAAAGATGTAATTAATTCATTTTGGTCTTTTTTGACTAAACCATTGTGATTTAATGACTTGCTCGTACTCATACTTAAATTAATTTGGGCCGTGGTGCCAAGGATGTATTTCTCAAAACTTGGGGACTTTGTTTGTAATTAAATAGGTGGGAACTTCCCTTTGGGTATTATATATCTTATGCGAGAGTCTTTTATCGAAATGGTTTATTTAGTTACTTGAAAATCGAGGGCGTGACAAGAATAGATGATCCTAATAATTGTGAACAAATGGCAAAAATAACTGCCAATTAAAATCGAAAAAATGATCAGGCGAATAGATTCACTGGAAAACGGTTATCGATGAATCTAGAAACTTTTGGTGGCATTTATTACTAACGGTATTATTCTGACTTCGCTTTTTTTTTTTGGCTTATAAGTCTATGGAAATAGTTTCATTTTTTTTTTGGTAAAACCAAAATATCATATCGAACGGAAACCAAAGTTTCGGGGTTCTTGACCCCTACAACATCATTCCGTAGTAGGGAGTGCTAGGTACGAAGAAAACTTATCCCAAAAATACTCCGAAAATAACAATCAATGGTTGAGATTCACTTTGATGTATGTGACATAATCATCAAAGTGATTCTCAACCATTGATTACTGTTTTCAGGGTACTTTCGGGATAAGTTTTCTTTGTACCTAGCATTTCTGTTCCGTAGTTGTTCGAGAAGAAAATTCCGAGGGTCCGAAAAAACAACAATATTACGACTATTGTTTCCAAGGGTACTTGACCAGTAGTTGACCCCTACCTTCACA
Organism: Rhododendron kiyosumense; assembly: GCA_019656275.1. Lineage (NCBI taxonomy): Eukaryota > Viridiplantae > Streptophyta > Magnoliopsida > Ericales > Ericaceae > Rhododendron > Rhododendron kiyosumense. The sequence goes on from BPLS01026085.1 coordinate 26,546, forward strand.
TGCACAGATAGATAGAGAAGGGAGTACATATTACATTTACTTTTTTTTCTTTTTAAGTTTGTGGTAAGTTTTTAATTGGAAGAATTAAATGCATGCCAAATAGTAATTAATGATGTATTGTGGATTCCTCCATGGCTGCCAAAAACTGAGCCTCTGCTACACTGGCATAACGCATGCAACGGAAAAATTATTCAGGAGCACCGTTGCATTGTGTTCCGGACCACTTTAGAGCATACATTTATGTGGGGACCATAGATTTAGTTCGTGGACCCTTCAAGAACATTTGGTTATAGAGTGATCTCGAGCACCACGTGGTGGTACTCCCGAACTAGTGAATAATATCACCATACAACAACCCCACCCCATCTCTCTGTCTCTATCCCTCTCTCTTGCCTATAAATTCATTCTAGGATAACACTTATCCCTCACTCTCTCTCTCCATGGCAAACATCAATGCCAATCTCAATGACAATGCTAGACGGTGGGCTACAATTGTAACCTATCATGAGTGTCACCACAACCGAAGAGGCCGCTATTTCATGGATAGGTGCATAGAGTTTAGGAAGGCCGGGGAGGACATGACTCCAAAGGCACTCATCTGCGCCACTTGTGGTTGCCATCGCAACTACCATAGGAGAGAGGAGCTCTCTGTCGCGATAGATCCCGCGACCCACCACCTCATCCACCAAATGGCAATTGCCCCTTCTCCGCAGACACATGTCCCGGTCCTTGGGGTTCAGTTTGTCCCCGTCCCTCATGTGGTCCCCGCCCCTCCACCTCCACCACTGGAAGAAAATCTCGGAGATGGTGAGGTGGAAGAGGATTCAGAGGCGGCAGAATCGAGGAGGGCGAGGGCTCGATCGGAGGCGATTGGAGCGGGGGGCGGGGGTGGCTTCAAAATGCATGAAAGAGGCATTTAGGGTTTTTTTTTTTGGTCCTTGTCTAATCTGCTTCTTTCTTTTATCCCTGTTTTTCTTTATTATTTTTCTTTGTCTGGTTTTTTGGTGTGGGGAAGGGGTTTTTTTCTTTCTTAATTTTTTTTTGGTTTGGAGTTGGGTTTGCAGTTTGGTCGTTCCATTATGACTTTTTGTCAGTGAGTTCATGAAGTGTAATGGGTCTTTTTTAAATCTTACTTCTTGTACAATTTACAAAAGGTGTCCACAGTACATTTAATGTGAGAAGAACATAAAAAAAAATTAGTTAATTTTTTCCCTTTTTAGGGAGGATTTTAATGAATAATCACTTAAAGTACTACAAAAGGAGTCGATGATACTACTCCATCAGCCATGTATTTCAATGACATAGCAGTATACACTACATTAACCTAAGTCACATAATGTACAGGTGGATGCAGAAGCGAGAGGGCAAGCATGAAAGCGTTTTTCAAAAACCTTCCAAACAACTAAAATTCATGAGTTCAAGAACTGAGAGCACGAGCATGGGCCAATCCATTTTGAAGAATTATATGACTAAGACTACAACTACACGAACATTAGGCAAATTGATGAAGTTCGAGAAGAAAAAGACTGCATCATGCATGTATGGTAGTTGTAGTTGATTTGTGGAGCCTTGGGGTGAGTTCACAATATATTTTTGCATATAGACTAATACAAAAATATCACCTGTTTCCATCAAGAATATCATTTAGCCTATTTTGTTAAGGAAAATAAGTTGTATTGAATAGTGTGTTCGTATTTTTTGACTAAATACCGAAAATATTATTTAGTCAATAGCGTGAACTCACCTTTTACTTTTAATATTAGTGAGCAAATAAATGGATGCGACAAGGATATACATTGTATATTATACAAATTACTTGCACGTAACTAATTGCAATTTAATGAGAGCTAACAACTTTTTCATGGTTTAAAATTTTTGAGGGATGCGACAAGTATGCCTTGAGGTGTCAAAAAAGTGTTGTTTGAGGGGTGACGTTTTTTAATTGTGTCGTGCCTATCTCCAACCAAATTTCGTCGAATAGAAAAAAAAAATCTCCAAAAAGTGTAAAATGTTATTTTACAGTACAAAATAAGAAACTAGTATTTTTTTCGGTATTAAAATTAGTATTTGGTGGGCCATGACCATTCATGCCCATGTCGTGCTCGTGCCATATCCGTCTAGAACCATGTTGTGCCCATCTAAAACCGTGTCCGTGCCGTGCCACATTTAAACGTGTCATGCCGGTCATGTCAGTGCCCGTGCCACATTTAAACGTGTCGTGTCAGCCCGGCCTGTTGGACTATATGCCAAATTTGTAGTTTTATTTTACTCCTTAATATATATAGGGAATAAGATTTAAAAAATAAAGGATGCAAAAAAAAAATTAATCAAAGCTCACGAAACAATCCAACATATTTAATCGTCACCCTCTTTGGTTATTAATTTAATTTACTGAATTTGGAGGTGTTAAAACATTGTGCTCCAAGGTTTATTGTACTGGGAGAGTCCAGGGGATTTTTTTGATATTTGGTTCATAAGTCCATTTGTCTAAATAAGCTGATCAGATATCTAAAAAATCCCTAAAAAGAATTAATGGAGTATGATAAAGCTTCGGCTATCTATGTACTGATGTACTTATATGCTATGCTTGTTGAAAAGTATAGTTAATAGGGCTGCACACCGTTCAGAACGTCGTTTCAAATTCTTAAAAATTTAAGGACTAAACCTCAAGTCACGGTTCTAATTAAAAAAAAATGCAATTCATGTTCGGACCAAAAGTCATACGTTCGGTTTCAAACTAATCCGTGAGTCACGATTAGTTTGGAACCAGACGCATGACTTAATAAGAGCCTCTGATCTTCCGGCCTGAGAAATTAAAGCAAGCTTTATTTCCAATTGTTGTGACCGGGCTCGGAGGGTTGACCCAGGGGACGGCCACGTCACTTTAATAAACAGTCAAACCGGCCAAGGTCTTTGGGGTTCACCGGCAATGCACAATCCACTGATTATATCTCCGCTGAACTCATACCGCCAATCCGAATCCGCTCGACGCCGGACTGAGTTTGTCCGGCCAAAATAAGAACGAGAGACCAAAGCTTTAGTGTGTTTGTCGAGCTCGGTGACACCGTTTTGCCCGGCGAGGTCCCGCCGGACGCCAGACCAAAAGTTACCTGATAGAACATCCCGAACAGAGCTGGGCGTTACTGATCGGCAGAACGGTCTGCCACCAAGCCACCTCTTCCCCCTGACTTGGAGAGGAAGTCACATAGAGATGGGTAGGAAGGGCAGGTGGCATGACAGCAAGGAGCTAACATATGGTTGGAAGGTGGCGTGACACTGCCCCTCTTGTCGAACGAACGAAGGGCAAAGCTCGTGACAGGCTTTTGACTTCAGGCCTGCTATGTACTCCCTCCGTCCCCATTTGTTTGTCCATTTTCACTATTTGGGACCTCTTACAAAATTGTCTATATGTTTCAATTTATAATATTTTTTATATGCAATATAGATCTTGTTTGATAGATCTCAATTAGATCTAAAATATGATATTTTCAAAATTATGTAAAATATTATAGATTGTGAGATATAGACAATTTTTTAAAAGGCACGTATGTCGAAAATGGACAAACAAATGGGGACGGAGGGAGTATAACAAGTGGGCATCAATCATCGAGCGTGTGATGTTCATGTATGAATTGGGTTCCAAGCTACCTTTGCCTATAAAAGGAGTGCTCCACCTTCAGAAGAATAAGGTAATGCTTCTCTCTCCTAAAAACCCTTCATACACATTCAAAGCTTTCCTTCCCTCTTTCTAATTTGATCATCGAAGTGCCTATCCCGGACTCCCAACGATCCGGATTTGGCACTAACGAGAATGCTAAGTGTGCAGGTCCTGTCTCCACATTCAAGAACACCATCAACCTAGCCACCTTCCTAGAAGACTCAACCGGAGAAAGCATAACCCACACCAACCTTGAAGTTTAGATCACAGATTCGATCTCGAACATAAGCTAGGCCGGGATTGCGATTAACATCTTCCCCATGGCGCCGGTAAACCCAAGTACGTACTTCGCAACATCTTCTTGCATGAGCTCGATCCATTCCCCAACTCTTGTGTGTCGTTTAATATTAACGTTATTGAACTGTTGCCTGGCGAAAACTTATCCATATATTTTAGTTGCTTGACAACTCAAATAGTAATGATTAAACCTAACAAATTAACCAGTAGATTTAAAACATCTAAGAACTTGTTGCAACGATGAAGACAAATTAGGGATTTCTTATGGCAACATGTTGACAAAGAAAATAAATAACGGTCTCAACGAGAAATTATTTAAAAGACAATGATCCTGATAATGATGAACACGACTAGTTTGAATTACATTTCAAGAATAGATGATCCTAATAATTATGAACGAATGGCAGAAATAACTGCCAATTAAAATCAAAACAATGATCAGGCGAATGAATTCATTGGAAAACGGTTATCAATTAATCAAGAAACTTTTGGTGGCGTTATTACTAATGATATTATTCTGTCGCCTAGCGAAATCAAATAACCCTTATAGATTTCAAATTGTAACGATCAAATAGGCAAGTTAACGTGTTAATCTAATTATTCTAACAGTGCTGATCACTTTCGCCGATAAAAAACAATAGCAAGTCGTGATTTTGAAAATTAAATTCTTCCATGATCACCTTGCTCATTCTCACCTTGCCAAACCCCCTATCGCGGTCAATTCTCCACGGAGCACAGCCCGCCCACTTCTGTTCCTCCCCTTATTAAGGAATCCATCACCGCGAACCATCATCGAGCAAAATGAATTCTTATGCTGGCCATTGATTATATACAGGAGTAGTATATACTTTGCTGATATTAGTTCATGTTAGCTCCAATTGGATTGGAATTATAAAACAGTCGGATACCAATTTTTTTGTTGTTGAAGACTCATGAGGCTAAAAAGCAAATACTACTATTTGTCTTGTGGGGCTGTTAAATTTTTGTTCTGGAAAATTTGAATTTTGATAGTAGATATTGCAGACCTCTCCTTTTGGGAAGGTCGTACTCGTTAGGATGCACTCTTTTAAAGGTCAAGATACCTTTTGGCATAACGTAGTGAAAATGGCGAATGTGTTAATGC
>BPLS01026087.1:0-28331 GCA_019656275.1 Rhododendron kiyosumense
CATTGGGACTGGAAGTATAACAAGATACTGAGATAGTAGTTTGTAGTGATAGGTTTAGAGTTAGCTTTTGTGGCTGGTTTGCTGTTGTAAGACTCATGAATGTTCATTTTTCCTTTTTCTTATGCTTTTTTGTTTTTTATTTTCTAGTCTTGTTGTCCTCCTTTTTGGGGGCCCAATATGTATTTTTAGTATGTCCAATTTCATGAAATCCTGAAGGTACATTTTTGTTGTCGCACTACATATTGGTATTTATTAATGAAAAATATTCCTTTCGATAAATAAGGAAATGAAATATTTGATTTGTAAGCAAAATTTCATGACATACACGATGAAGTTGGTTGCTTCTGAGTGCATTTTTCTATTCTGTTGGATAAGCATATAGTGTAAAGCATTTCGCATTGTATTATGTATAAATGAAGGGAAAAAGCTGTGTTATTTTGGAACGAGATTTCCTCCTCATTGATGGAGATCTTCAAACATCTTTCAAAACTGGTGAGTCCTTCCTGTTTTTCTATCTATATATCTAGCATTGGAGTTTAGGTTCAATGCCAAAATGAGCTTTTCGAGGGTCCTATGAGAATTGTTATTTGCAGGATATATCGCTTGAACTCAATCCTTGAAAGCAAACCTACCTGTTTGTGAGGTTCACTTGTCAGCTACTTTAGAATCTCTAGTCTCTCCCTGCTTTGTAGTCCGATGTTTTGTTAAATCCCCGACCAGAAAAGAAGTCCGTCTTGTGTCATAGGGTTCAAAGGTAATTAAACGTGGATCATGGTTTTAAACTTTAAGGGATGACGATTCTAAGGACGGTGGTCGTCCTGTGGCCAGGTCATCTAATTGAGGACTCGTAGGTGAAAATTATGCACAAGCATTCCAAAATTATGCATTGGAGAATAGTAGTAATTGATTGCATGCAATTGAGAATAGCTGCAACGGTCTTCAAAGGGGTTAGGGTTGGCGATGCTGAGTGCAGTTAAGTGTTGTGATTAGAAGTTGTTTAGGAAAATCCTGTTGGGTAGGCTTTGGACTTGTTTGATAACCTAAATTTAACACTTAAAACGAATCAATTAAGTGATAAGTGATTCAGTAGGTTTGATAACATGTCACCGTCCCTTTTTTCAGAACTGTAGTGCCCCTATATCTGTCCGAGTCACCCACTATGTTTGTTTTCCAATCCGTTCATCATAGTTTATCACTAAACTAAATGTGGTAAAAAAATGCATGTAATCGATTACCAAAAATATGTTTCAAAGCAATGCAAAAAAAAAGGGAAATGATATTGGTACTTCAAAAATTGATGGAGACACTCCAAAAAATAAAGGAAAGTGGCTTTGAAATTACATTGATTTTGGAATGCCTGCATCAATTTTTGGAGTGCCAATCATTTTCCAAAAAAAATCACACATCCAGAAAATCATGTATCATAGATATAACAATTAAGAGCACATTTAACTTATGTTACCAATATTCAAGTTTCTTTGTAACCAAGTAAGCAACAATCCATATAACGATTAATGTGATACTCCCTCTCCATCGTGTAATCTAAGCCATTATCACAGCCAGTCTTGTCTTCTTGAATTAAAAGATAACCAACGCTCCAAATGTATCCCCTATGTAAATCTCCACCATTCATTCTACAATGGCGTTTTGGTAGATACTTGATCCATCCAAGGGTTATCATAACCGGCAATTTGTTGGAAACCTAGCCCCACCATTTTTCACGTTGCATTCAAATTTTTTCCCTCTCTTGAGACTCTTATCTCTCTCTTACAGACCCACCACCACAGACCCACCGCTTACCTTTCTCCCTCCGACCCACCACACCACCACAAGCCCTCAGAAATCGAACCCCAGTTGCTCCTCTCGGGTGATCCCGATTGGACACCACTAACACCACCGACCAGCCCGACGATTCACCACTGGAACCACCATCGTTCGAGGCTCTCAGGGTTAGAATCTCTCTCTTACAGACCCACCACCATAGACCCACCACCACAGACCCACCGCATACCGTTCTCCCTTCGACCCACCACACCACCGCAAGCCCTCAGAAATCGAATCCCAATTGCTCCTCTCTAGCGATCCCAATTCGACACCACTAACACCACCGACCAGCGCGACGAGTAACCACTGGAACCACCATCGTTCGAGGCTTCAGGGTTTGAATCGATGGTATGTAGTTCTTCACCCCAAAATGTTTGTAGTTCTTCACATCTTTCACTAAAAAAACTACGGGTCTAGGGTTTGTTCATTCCCATGGCATAGACCGAAAGAACAACGATTACTTACTTGATTCATGTTGTCGTAGGTATGAGTATCTTAACGTGTTAATTAGCCTCAGAGTTTGGTGAGCTTGGATGTGTGTCCTTATTTTACGATAAGTTTTTGGGCATTTCTGAACATGTACCTCAATTGCCTACTAAGTGTTTGATAAAATGTGCCAACTACAGCAGTCGTATGCTTTTGTTAATTTTTTATGTACTCCGTCCGTCCCAAAAAAGATGACAATTTTTGAAACTCGTGTCATTTTTCATCGCTTATATCTTTCAATCTCTAATGTTTTTCGTGAGTTTGAAAACTTTGTATAATAGAACTAATCAAAAACTATCAAACAAGATCTATATTGCATATTTCTTAAGATCTATATCGAAAGATATAAGAAATTCAAATTAGCACGGATATCAAAAATTGACATCCAATTTGGGTCAGAGGGAGTAATAATTTTCCAGAATCTTCAGCAAGTTCGGCCCCTCACTTGAAACCAATTTCTACCAAATTCTTATGAATTCGAGGTACGTAAAAACCATTCTTTTTTCCCTTAACGTTATCACTCCAAGTTGGCTGACATGAGATTTAGTCTATCCATTTTGGTTCTTCGTTGTTTCACTTGCATTTGACTTTCACATTAATTTGGATAAGATTTGGGCTATATGGCTAATTTCGTATATGGAAATGTTATCATGTGCTTTTACTGAGGAGCAGTTATGGTACATCATTGTAGAAGGTGAAAGAAATTATGAGTTTTTTAAATTATTGAATTCACGTTCAAGGCAAATCCAAACTTAATAGTTGTATCAGTTGTTTCACTAGCATTTGACTTTCACATTTGGATTAGATTTGATCTCTATGGCTGATTTCATATATGGAAATGTTATCATGTGCTTTACCAGTTTCCGAACGCAGCATACAAGCTTTGAATTAGCCACTTTTGGCTTGCAAAAATGGGTACCAAGCCGCAATTCCTTCCGAATGCATCACACAGGTTTCCTTTGGAAAAAGTTGTAAGTAGATTGAAATAGTTGTTGTGAATTGGATTACTTATTCGACATGAGGTTTTCAACAATTAAGTCTTTCATTAGTGGATCAAGCATGGGTTAAAATATAATTCATCAACATAGTTAAAATTTTGGTCTAATAGACAGTACTCGCATGGTAACTTTTGATACAATGCATGAATCAAATTTTAGTTTGGAAACCATGTGATTATGTATTCAAAACGTGCTAGAAGGTTACATGCTTAGGATTTTAGCAACTGAAATGGTTTTATTGTAACTTCTTTTCCTTTCTTTTTTAAATTTAACTAGGATTACATATTGTGCATTGGATCAAAATGTTCTCGATCTGGATGGTAGTGTGTACTTGATCTTCTTCTTTTCACTGCTAATTGTTTGATCTTTTCTTTGTTGATAGGATATTTGGTGCAATAACAGTTGTCTTAATTTATTAGTAAAATCTTTATTAATCAATGATTAATAACAGTTGTCACTCTTTGGCTCCGTTTAATCTTTGTTTTTTCAATGATTATTAAAATCTTTATTTTGCCGAGAAAAAAAAAATAGTTGTCTTAATTGAAATTGGATAACAAGAATGAAAATTACATCAAAATTAAAATACAAGAAAAGGCAAGTTGATTTGTTGGGGGCAATAGGATGTGGGCAACATTAGGTTGAGATGAGCGGAAAAGCCATCTATGAAAGCAAGGGAAAAGTCTATTTACGGGTATGATTATTCTTTGTTTTTTTCCTTTTGTATTTGAATTGGAAAACTTACCTTAATTAGACAATCTCCCCAATTGAAGCCACTTACTTCCGATTTTAGAAACTTGAGGTTAGACCATTCTTTTACTTGCATAAGTGTCATACTTCCCTCTGATTGTGGTCCCCTTTGTTCAGTTCGGTTCTTGGTTTGATTTATAGCTCTCCATCATATTGAGTTCTATTTCTTTATTGAGAGCCTTTGGTTAGTCAGTACCGATATTCATTGTTTTCAAGACAACGTGCCCTTTTTTATGAAATTGGTTTCAATAGTTGCTTCGGATCTCTATTTTCAAACACGAAGGGAGGAGAACACGTGAACTCCATTTTCAGTGTTGGAAAAGGGACGTTTTGCAATCTATGGGTACCATGCCAAAAAAGAAAACCACCTTCACAGTAGTTTCTTCAAATTGGGTTCTTCTCTAACTGTTACAGTGCTGAAAAGTAGAGGTAATTTGGGCTCAATTGAAAATAATCTAATTGATTTGGTTGGTTGGTGAAAGGCGTTGCAAGTGCATTTGAACATGTTCTTTCATTATGCCTTATTGAAGGACTTTGACCAGTCGCATTTTTAGCAAGATGTTGGCACTGAGAGTTATTTGAATCTTGAGTTAATGTACGCACGTCTAATTCACATGCTATACCTATTCCACTTAAAAGGAAAAAACAGAAGGCAGAAGCAATTGCTCGAAAAAGGCAAAAGGCGAGCTGTACAAGTAAGGGGAAGTGCAATGTCATCTACGACAATGCAAGAGAAATTCCTTTGGTAAGACGCTTATATATTTTCATGCTTCTTTTTCGTTCTCCGGTATCACGCTTTTTCTGCTTTATGTGAATGATTAAACTCTCATTCCCTCTTTTTTTTTTAACAGGTACAGCCTCTTCGAGAAAGTATCATTAGGGGTATTGATTTGTGATGATCAAGCTATCAACGTTCCGCATTCGAGAGGTATTTCTCATCTTTTGTCCTTACCAACTTTGTAAATTTTTCCTAATACACAATCTTTCTTTAAAGGAACAAGAAATGATGGAAGCAAATGGCTCGGGAAAAGCAAAGGGCAAGCTCTATAGTCTTGCACATTTGTCATACATGCTTATTGTCATAACTATATTCTAATTAGTATTCTCTCACATAACCAGGTCATTATGCATGTGCTCGGAGTTGGTACGTAAAAGTTGATACAAGGACGTGTCAGACAGTTACTATGAGGATGTTTGGAGAAGTTCACGTTTGTTGTTTTTGTGGGCCGACTTTTTTAGGGGAGATTAATTTTTTTTTTCTTTCTATTTGTTTCTTTTCTTGAATATGACAAATTTTTCTACGTTCTTTTTTATATCTCATCAAGCGCGCATTTTGGTTTTTTATGTGGCATTTTTTATTTTTATTACTATTTTGGATGGGGAGGGATTGCTAATAACTCCAAATTTTGTGAGGTTTAAATGTGTGGAATTCTGAGCATGCTAAAGTTTGGGATTGGTAAATTATTTGTTCTTTGTTTGTTTTTTTCTTCTTTGTTGAGTCAATTTAATGGGGCTGATGACTCATAGACGTTTCGAAAAGTTATGATGTGGATGTTGGACATGATCAACGTTAGTTGTGTCTGTGGACACGATCAACATTATGACAGCCTTTTCTGGGAGACTGTTAGTGTTCACTTTTTATCTTTTGGCTTTTTTTTGTGTGTGAATATGACATGTTTTGCTATATTCTTTTTTTTTAATCTCTTCGAGGTATGCAATTTCGTTGTTGTGTATTGTTTCTTATTTCCATCGGTGTTTTGGATAGCTTTTTTTTTTATTTTATCAAGTTTTATGCATTTGAGTTTGGGAATGCAAAAGTTAGAGATTGAAAAATTGTTTATTCTTTAATTGCTAATTCAAGTTAACTAGGTCAATAAATATGTTTGGGTTATTGTTTTCCGCATAATTAGATTCGTTGGGCAGGAGTTCATGTATTGCACGGGAGTCCAATATTTATTTGCGTATGTATATAAATATAAATATAAATATATATGTATATCACTCCGGTTCCCCTGCAGGATCCCGGAAATTTTGATTGGTGCGGGACTCAATCGTACGCCGTTGGATCTCAGCCAACGGCTGAGATTTTAAAATGGAACTCGCGGGTAAGATGGGGATTGGGTCGGGTAAAATTATCTCGTGGGTCACGGGTTAGGTCACAAACGGGAACGGGTTACAGCAACCCCCTTTCCCATTCGTTCGCCAGAGAGAGAGAGAGGAAAGAACGACGAACACACGAGAAGAAGATCGAACGACGACGAAGAAGAAGATCGAACCGACGAAAGGTATCTCTCTCTCGAATCTCTCTGGCTCATTCTCTATTTGTTTCTCGATTCTCGATTGGGGTTTTTTTTTTTGTCGTACTCGATTAAGATCGAACTGGTACAAGGTATCTATCTCTCTGTTTTCAATCTCTGCAATTTTTGCGATTTAGGGATTCGAACCAGATTTGGGTTTTTGTAGTCTCTCGTTCTTCTCTCGATCTCAAAACACACACACACACACACACACACACTCTCTCTCTCTCTGTTTTGAATTCGATTAGGGTTAGGGTTTGAATGAACTAATTATAGTTTTCCTCTTTCATTCACGCGTAACACACAGAGAGAGAGAGGGAGAGAGAGAGGGATAGAAGAACAAACGACAAAGAAGAAATGGAAGAACAAGATCGAACCATCGATCCAACCCCCTTGTTTCGACCCCAACCACCAAGGTATTTCTCTCACTGTTATCATATATCATTTGCAAATTGGTTGACCCCTTTAAACTTCTGTTTTTCATATGCCGTCAAAACTCCTTCCCCCCCCCCCCCCCCCTTTTTTATCACAGCACATTCGAAGGAGGGTTTCTGTTTTGTTTAGGCTATTGATTGAGAGTAAGGGCTCATGATGACTGTGGTCCACAAACAACGCTTACAAATGATATTCTACAGCCCTTGATCCGGCTCTTCCTGGATATGCAGAAGCTGGAGATCAAATCGCTAACAGGACTTCGGATGATGCAGTCAAAGAATTGGCTCTAGATATGAAAGCAGTTGTTAAAAGACTTTGCTTGAGTGGACCTGGCAAAACCTTATTATATGAACTTAAGTTATTTTTATTTCAACAATGTAAGGAGAAAAACCAGATAGGGGTTTATAGTGTAGCTCCAAAACTGTGGAGTTCTGAGATGGATGTTATCTGTGATTTGACCTCTGGTCATTTTGTGATACAATCTATAACTAACTACTAAACAAGCACTTGGTCTTAAGAGTGTGGAGCCAAACCCCCTCGCCGTCTTCTGTGGGTATGTTTCATGAGATGTAGCAGCTTCTAAATGCATATTGGTCTTTAATTACAGATGGAAATGGCTCTTTCTCAGTTGTGATGGTTGGTGGTGTGCTTGAAGCTAATAAGAAGTGAGATATAAGTAAAGAAGTTACTGCATGTATCCAGAAGACCTATCCCAAGGCTAGTCCAGTTAGACCAAAGGTTGGCATTCTTTCCCAATTTCCCCTTTTCAGTGACTAGTTTTTTTTTTTCTCCTCATGTCATGTTAAGTTTTTGCCATGGACTAACCAATCAAGAATTCCCTTTTGATTCTTCAGGTGGAGTCTGCTGTTGGGGCTACATTGCTTGCTTGGAACTCTGAGTATAAAAATTGTAATAGCCTCCTTAACGTGTTCCCAAAGCGTCCTAGAGTGTCTATGACGTGTGTGAGTATAATACAATAAAACCCTATATTTTGGCATTTTTGTTACATGTCTGGAGAGTGTCGTGTCGTGTCCGTGGTTGAAATAAAATGGATACAAGTAGGTAAGGTTAGTAGATGTCTCCGTGTTTCTTATATTATTAAGCTAATAAAGAGAAACGACACTTCCAGTGCAAAAGAACAAATGCGGCCAAGCAAAAAAAGTTAGCAGCGTACAATTGTAAAGTACCTTGTACATTGATTTCTTATGTATGGGATGTATTGTGCTTGTACTCTAGTTTATTTTTTTGTATTGTTGAAAGTTAGTGGGATTTTGTAAAGAAAGTACAATCTGGAATTATGTTATGTTCATTGTAATGGGATGTTCATTTTATTTTTGTATTTGTTGTAAAGAAGTTAGTGGAATTTTGTAAAGAAGTCCTTGAAGAATTTCGTAATGGGATGTTCGTTGTAATTTTGTAATGGGATGTGCAAAATGCCCTTGATCAAGCCTCTTTTATTTTTCTCCGTAAATTTCTCCTCAAATCTTCAAGCTACACACCGGTAAGTCCGCCAATCCACATGACCGCACACTGATACATAATGTGTAACTATTGGAATGAATTGGATATGTTCAGCACGGTTCTCATCCATGGCTCAATTGCAAGAAAGCTATAAGTTCTGGTTTCTCTTTGAAAATTGTCAAATTATATACAGATTTGGAGACTTATCTGCATTCTCTTACTACTGGTGGTCTTGATCAGGTTGTTGCCCACACACACACACACTTATAGCAAATGTCCAGACAAACAGAGGTAGCAGATTAGGACAAAAACATGGAACATTTTTCATATACATGCGCTTACAATACCCATGGCAACATACCAAGAAACAGAGGAAGCACATTGCAGACGACAGGATCAATGCCAACTACAGATTACCCAACACCATTCACAAAAAAATTGCAATTGCAGATTACCAAACACCATGGATTGCCAACATAATGCATCTTTGGAATTGCTAAGTGAACTACTAAGTCTAACCATTTGTCCTCTCCAAAACATCCTCTCAGAATTCTGTGAATTGCTATTGGTAAAGAGCAGCTGTTGGTAAACCTGCCATTGATTCTTGAGATCCCACATGAGGCGTTGGAGGTTGCAACCGCATACCCTAATCCAGTACCTAGGCATCGTTGCATTCGTGCTTGTTGAAGATGAAGAATCCATGGCTTTGGAAAAACTTGACCACCTATAGCAGAAATTATAATAAAGAAAACACATGGTGAGCAAGAGAAGAGGTTGATGACAGCACAAAAACAAACTTTAATGGTACAAATGTAAGGATCAATGAGTGAATTTTAACTTCTATCAATGGGTTATGACTTATTCTTGACAGATATCTATGATGAGTTAGCTTCCCCAGTTCTGGAATCAGTTCTCCTTCCAAAGAAAGCACATTGAGATCCCTGGACATAACATGAAAAATCAGAAAAAATAAAAAACCCCAAAAACACAAAAAAATTACAAATACTCCAAGACAAAGACTAATCAAATTAAACCCATTTTAATAAAAAAAACAAACGAACTAAAAATAAAATGGACTACGTATTTGTGCATTTTTAAATAAACTCATTTTACTCAAATTTCGAAACCCTAACTTTTGGGTGGTTGAAAATGTAGAATCTAGAGCAGAAGTTGCACATAACTTACGTACAGAGAGAGATAGGTACCTTGTACCACTTTGATCTTAATCGAGTACGACAAAAGAAAAACCCCAATTGAGAATCTAGAAACAGATAGAGAACGAGCCAGAGAGAGAGGAGAGAGAGAGATTCAAGATAGAGATACCTTTTGTTGGTTCGATCTTCTTCTTCGTCGTCGTTCGATCTTCTTCTCGTGTGTTCGTCGTTCTTTCCCCTCTCTTTCTCTCTCTGTTGAACGAATGGGAAAGGGGGTTGCTATAACCCGTTTGTGACCTAACCGTGACCCGCGAGATAATTTTACCCGACCCAATCCCAATCTTACCCGCGAGTTCCATTTTAAAATCTCAACCGTTGGCTGAGATCCAACGGCGTACGATAGAGTCCCTCACCAATCAAAATTTCCGGGATCCTGCAGGAGAACTAAAATGAGGGAGAACTAAAATGCAGAACTCCTCATTTCTTCCATTTTCCGATCGAATTTCGATGATTCGAGCCGCTCAATGTGTTCAGAATGTGATTTTAAGGTTACCCGCGAGAAATCGGCAAAAAAAATGATCGAGAAGGGCTTTATTCGAGCAGTTTTTGTTTGAACCATTCGATAAATAATAAACAAAAACTGCTCGGATGAAGCCCTTCTCTATCATTTTTTTTGCTGATTTCTAATTGATACCCTTAAAATCACGTTCTGAACACATTGAGTGGCTTGGATCATTGAAATTCCATTGGAAAATGGAGGTCCGCATTTTATTAAAATGAGGTGGTTTTCATAAGGAGAAACTTTTTGGTATACCCGGTATACCACAAACTTGGTATCCCCTATTCAAAAAAAATATATGACACTTGACAATGTGTAATTTACAAGGACTTCACCTGTAATTATTCCTTTTCAATTCATTTTGGCGCTGAAACAACTGTCTTTTTGACTTTTTCCCGCACAAATGCTAAAAGCTCAAACCCTCTGGCCCCGTTTGGCTAAATAAGTCAAGTGGCTTATTTTTTTTATTCTTATTCAATTTTTTTTCGTATTTGTTAGTTTGTTATTAATTTTTGGGGGTTATTACATCGTCATAACGAGAGGAATCTAGACTTATTTTCGTCTTTATTAAAAAAATTGATTTCGATCATAATTTTTTACTTTTTAGATTTCTCTCGTCATGACGATACAATAATCCCCTAAAAATTAACAACAAACTAACAAATACGACAAAAATTTGAATAAGGACAAAAAATAAATCACTTAGCTTATTTAGCCGAACACCTTACTCCTCTGCTAGCCGCTTGCAGTTTCTCCTTTGCTTTCTTTTCATCTAATTGTTCTACATTTCCATATCCACTTCAAAAGGGATCTTAATTTAATTCTTCTTCAAATCCGGAGTTTAATTCTCCGCGTTTCAACTTTACGAGATTAATTACTAGTTGAGGAAGATGTAATACCGTAGTTGACTCAAGAATCGGTGCTAATGGGTGTGGAAATGCTACCACCGCAGAAATGAAACAAGCAAGATATCTAGGGAATGTCTTTTTTTTTTGCAACAAATGATATAGTGGTTGTAGTTTTTGTTTAATCTTTGGCCATTCTAGTTTTTGTTAAATCTTTGTGCTTTTAACGGAAATTTTACTATTGTTAAATTTTACTACGGACCTTTTATTTTTTGGAATGGTTTAAATCCTCAAAATTTATACTTTACCCTTAAATTACAATAAAAAAATAAACCCTTAAAACGTGTTGTTACTTATTTATAAAATAATGATCATTTTTTATTTGGAGTTGGAAATATAAAAAAATATATAAATGGATGAGAAGAAAGCAAAGAGGTTAGCAGGGATAGCAGAGGAGTAATTTGGGGTCCCGGGATGTTTACCATTTTTGTGCCAGGCGGCATTTGTGCGAGAAAAAAATCCAATATGAATTGGGAAGGAATAATTACACTTGAAGCCCTTGAAAATTACAGTTTGCCAAGTGTCACATTGTTTATGAAGAAGGGATACCAAGTTTGTGGTATACCAGGTATACCAAAAAGTTTCTCCTCTTTCCATGTGTCTTTTAATTCCAACTTATATTGAACCCAGAAATGATATTCACATAACCGTTGTGTGTGTTGTGTAACAAATTTTGGCCGTCTAGATGTGTTTGGATGTTTTAGATTTTAAAAAAACACTTCCAAGGAAAAATTTGAATGAATCTTAACTATTTATTACAACAATTGACGGATGGAGATTGGTTGTTTTTTTTTTTCCTCAACCGTTGTGCATGTAGCATCTTTAGATCGAACCCATTTTTAACCCATCTAAACCCTTGTAAATATGGGTTGATATGAGTTCAACCCATATCAACCCTTTATACAAGATGAGCGGGTTGGGTTGGGTTGGATTATAAGTGGACGAATTTGGACAGGTTTAAAAATATGGGTTAGGATTGCAACCTCTAATAATTAGGTAAGGTTAGAGCATCTGCATCGGTGTTTGCTATTTTCCTATTGCTATTTCTATTATTGACTAATGAATAGTGTCATTTTGTCAAAAAAATGACAAGGGTGCTGCAGTGCCATTTTGTAAAAAAAAATGACAAGGGTGCTACAGTGCCATTTTGTCATTCTCATTTTTCTCCCTCTCAATATATATAAAAAAAAAGAGAGGCAACTTTGCCATGTATAAATTTTCTCAAATTTGGCATATAAAATGGTAATTTTCCATAGAAACTTTTGAGTTTGTGGGTGTGGGTGTGGGGTGGTAGTTGCCATTTTTGAGTGTGAGAAATGACAACAAATCATGCCAAATTTAGCAACAAGTTTGGATGTGCCAATAAGTGTATTGTTTTTCGGTATCCAGAAAACCTCTATATGTGTTTATTTAGCTTGTTTTGCTCCTACGGAACTCAGGTGGATATTTTTTTGAATAAATCAAGTAATTCACAGCCACTGATGAAGTATTTCTCGAAAAGTATTCAAGGACTAGTAATTTATTTATTTATTTTTTAAAAAATTAAACGAATCTATTCTTTTTTCTTTTACCGGTTAAGACATAGGAGTCTCGTGAACGGTTTTGAGTGAGAGAAAGAAGGGAAGAATCCTCTTTTTTGATTCTGAATCTCCCACTCCAATCATAGCCTTTTATTTCTATCTATTCTCATTAAGATGATAAAAATATATGCATTCAACTTTAGCCACTCAAATTCCAATCTCATCTGTGCGAGAACAAAGAAATAAGAATAGACCAAATGATAAGGTGCTCCATTTATCAGGATGAGGTCCTGAGCTCGGTTCTCACGTAAGGTCTCATTGCCTACATTTGTAGATTAGGCAAGTATCGGTTTCTTGCATGTAAACAAAAAAAATTCTCTAAATGCATCTTCTTCTCTTCTTCTTTTTTTTTTCGTTCTTTTCTAATTTACATCATCTCCCTTGTAAACAATAACTCCATGATCACTTCGTAATTTACCCCCTATAATTGATTTGTTCATCATTCTATTGAACAATTAAATGCTCCAGAATTTTGTTTTGGAACTTTCATCAGATTAGTTTTAGAACTTTGGAATTCTCGTGATGTGACTTGTGTAACACCAAACACGCTCCCTAGCTATATGATGAAAACTAATTGTTGTTGAATATATATCCGTAAAATTAACTTGACACAAAGTAAATGGGTCAGGCTGCAAACTGATTCTTGTGTTGAACCTCTGTTGGTGAACGTTGAGCCGGATAGGGAGTTATAAAAAGGGTTGACCTGGGAGGGAACAATATCTAATCAAAAGCTTTATTCAAGCTTCAATTGCTTTTTAATTCTTGCTTTTAATTTTGTGGGATCTTTTTCCAACACTAAGGGCGCTTTGGATATGCAGACCATAGAATATCTGTTAGGAATAACGAGTGTTAAAGATCGCCACACCAATCTCAAGAACCAGAACGGTTCTACAACTTTGGATGTTGTGGATCACTGTCCCAACGGAGACCTAACTAAAAACCATGGAAATCTAAGAATTTTTTTATAAGCTGGTGTTTGTTAGATCCAATTGCGATGGGCGGTGTTTGTTAGATCCAATGCCGATGGGCCGAATCTGAACCCGAGTCACCTCCAATAAGTGGTTTTGGAACTAAAAATATATCAAGGTCGACCCTGTCTGGCTCCAAGAGGTATGTTTTTGTAATCTATGCTTAGTCCTTTTTTTTTTTTATAAGCAACATGATTTTACTAAGAAACTCAGACAAAGGATACATCGAGGGAAAGTCAAATATACACTTCTGACGCGGCGGAATTCACAAGAGATTAGTTAGCGTACTAATCCAAACGAGATAATCAACCCGTCGCAACGAGCAATTCTTGCGCACAAGAATGAAAGAGAAATTCTCTGCAATATTATTAATCAAAAGCTTAAAAGTTTTAAATAATTGAATAACTTACGCCCCTACTTATACTAATAGGAGTCCTAACAATAAGGTAACTACTTAGAATGGAAACCAACAATACTTGGAAACAAAGACTAACAAAATTAAAAGACTAATAGGAATATGCCTAAACAAGTGGCATTAAAAGGGGAATTCCTAAAACAAATAATTCCTACAATAAAGTTTCCATAAAATTGAAATCTCCTAAATTCTAGTCCTACATTAGTCTCCTTTTCTTCAAAAGAACTCGACCTCGAGTTCTCGTTGGGAATCTGCCATCTTCCATGCCAAAGAAACAGATACTTAGAATACTTCAACTCCTTTCTTAACTTGAAATAAAACTTCAAGAAAAAGTGTATTTGCAAAGATTGTTTCTCAGCATACTTTAACTTGTTGACAAAATTCATTAGATGCATGTTGGGAACCCAATCAAATTATTGCACTCCAAGAAAATCGACAACTAGAACCTTATGCTGAAGTTGCTGGTTCTCTAGACTTTGATTTACTATAGAGTTGGTTGCCACTCCTTTGTCAGAAAATTGGATTTCAGCAACAGCCATATTTTCTTGTAGTGTTGCAGTCAACTCCATTGTGGGTGATTTATCAAGCCCAAATGCACAAACCTCCAATGCAATATTATTTTGTTCCTCCACAACCACATCCGAAACAATTTCAATATCCTCTTGCACACAAGCATTGATGTTAATTTCATCTTGATCTTCAACTTCAATTTTGACCTCTCCCACGGCTTCTACAATAATTTGTTCTGCATGATACTGTTTTGGCCTATATCTTTCCTCCAACAATTGCTCATAATTCCTTGGTAAAAATTTCTCCATCATACATTTTTTAATTCTGTACCATGCATAAATTCGACGCTTACCCAATCGATCTCTTAGAAATTGCAAATCTAGCCACCATCGTAGCGCTGGACCTGTAAGCTTCACTAACAAATACCTCCACATTTGTTCTGGCGGAATTTTTGCATACTCGAAGGAATCTTCGATGTCTAGAATCCAATCCAAACGATTTTTAAAAAATTCAAGACCACTAAATTTTGGCAAATTATCATAATACCTGAAATTTGCTTGTCGCTTTATCGACTGATAATCATCATGGTTCTCGAATAGCTCGCCTTCAAATTCATTCCTATTATCGTAGTGATAATAAGAATATCCTTCGGAGACGTTTTGGTGAATAGGTTGGTTGCGGGCAAATCCCTCAACGCGGTTCCTATTCTGGTTAGGAGGTTGGCGATGGGCAAATCCCAACGCGCGATCCTTCTCAACCCTTTCTGGCCTTTGGCGGATTTATAGAGTCATCTCCTGCAGCATATCACGGATCTCAGCAAATTGAGCGTGGGTATGTGCTTGTTGATCCTTCACCACCTTCCTTAGGTCAGTAAGCCCACGACCAACGTCAATGGGTGTGTCTTCTTCTGCGTTTGATGCCATCGAATCAGGTAAAGCCTGGCTCTAATACCACTTGACGCGGCGGAATTCACAAGAGATTAGTTAGCGTACTAATCCAAACGAGATAATCAACCCGTCGCAACGAGCAATTCTTGCGCACAAGAATGAAAGAGAAATTCTCTGCAATATTATTAATCAAAAGCTTAAAAGTTTTAAATAATTGAATAACTTACGCCTCTACTTATACTAATAGGAGTCCTAACAATAAGGTAACTACTTAGAATGGAAATCAAGCAAAACAATACTTGGAAACAAAGACTAACAAAATTAAAAGACTAATAGGAATATGCCTAAACAAGTGGCATTAAAAGGGGAATTCCTAAAACAAATAATTCCTACAATAAAGTTTCCATAAAATTGAAATCTCCTAAATTCTTGTCCTACATCAACTTTAAAGATTAAAGTCCATATAAGACCTAGGCAAGAGAAAAGGAAAAAACCAAAAAGATACATTCAATGATAATTGAATAAGCCTCAAACTAAAAGGCCATCCTACCATACACCCAGAATCAGCTGTTGGAATTCACCAAAAATCAGCAGAGTGGACTCCTTTGGAAACCGAAGACATCTTCTTCAAACCTTTGGTTTAGATATATCAAGGTGATCCTTCGAGAAAAGCATCTTGAGGTTCCTTTCAGAAAAGCAGCTCGAGGAAATCATTGGACTTGAAAGAGTAGCAGAATTCAGCAGAGTAGCCGAATTCCACCACTTATCCCTTCAGAAATGAGTGTCAATAAATCAACATTCCAATCATCCTTCAGCTCCACTTCCATTAGAACGTAAGTCTCTCCATCACAGATAGGTTTCCAGCAAGATCTCCCACAGCGCCATCCCAAGACTCAACTAAGATAGCAATGAGGTGGCGCCACAAATCACAATCATCAAGCAACCGAAGGATATCCTCATTAACATTAACAGACGTCACCATAACAGGGTGACCACCTTGAGACAGAGAACAACCACATTCAAATTAGAATTGATGGTCCTCCAAAGATTGAAAGAGCAGTGGATTTTTAAAGATAAGCAGCATCTTGACATCTTGACCAAAGTTTTTAGATCTCCAGCGCCCTCTTAGCCCTCCAAAGACTTAGGAGTTGATAAGAGGAAGCATCCATTCTAACACAGATTCCAGCGCCCTCTTGGCCCTCCAAATACTTAGGAGTTGACAAGAGGAAAGCATCCATTCTAGCTCAGATTCTAGAGATCTCATTCCCCTAACACATCTTTTAACTTTCAGAGTAATAGGATTTAGGCCGAGCAAAAGCATGATCAGAAATTGGCCTTGGTAATCCCCATAACACCAGATTAAACAATATATCCTGCTGTGTATAGCATTATCCTGAAAGTTGGTCCTAGTGAATTGCCTTCCGATCATTGGTAAGTCCTTTAGTTCTGATTGATTAATAAACTCTTTGAATACCCTCATGTTTCTATCCACTCTATTACAACCTGATCTCTCACACATAGCCTTAATTTCATTAAAATCTCCTCCAATGCACCATGGGCTTTGAGACACTGACTTCAACTGATACAAAACATTCCACAATTCCTGTCTGCTAGCTGCTTCATTGGGTGCATGTGCATACACATTAACAATGACACACTCCACCCCTACTAAACACCCAGTCAACATAACAACATGCCTATGACTAGAGGTGGCAATTCAAACCCATATTTCTTAACCCGCCCAAACTCGCCCACTTATAACCCAACCCAATCTACCCATATTGTATGATGGGTTAATATGGGTTCAACCCATATCAACCCATATTTATATGGGTTTAGATGGGTTGAGAGTAGGTTCTATAGTAGGCCGAGCGATGTGGGCTCGAGCCGTGCGTGTTGAATAGAACCTCTTCCTCAACCGGGGAAGCCGTTTCGCCCTTGACAAGTTCGCGACAGGCTCGGCTCAGCTGAGACCCATTAGCCGAGCCTCTTTCTCCTTCCTGTCGGATGAGGCTGCCTTACCTAACTGACTAACCGTCGGCCTCACGTTCGGTTCTGAACGAGCGTGGGCCGAACGTCTGCTCATCAAGATCATGATAACAGTCTCAACCATGACATAGGACGTGACGTCACCCGAGCAGTTATCTAGGATAAGCATGAGGGCACGTGAAGGTGCCAGCTCACCTCCCAAACGGTTATGAAACCCTACAGTGACGATAGGGTGAAGTCAGCCGACACGTGCCAGGCACGGGTACAACCTTGGAAGCCAAGCTAGGAAATCCCTATAAATAGACCTTTATGCCTCCTGGGGAAAGGTACGCACAATCCAACTCAAAACCCTAGCTCTTCGTTCTCTTTCTTTCCAAGAACGACAATACTGATTCTTGCACCGGTGGGCCATTCCGGGGGACCTCCGGTGTGGTCTGTAGTCGTGCTTCATTTTGCAGGACGAAGGACGAGGTCAAGATCGAGCCTCGAACCAGTTGATCGGAGCCCCCACAATTTGGTGAACCCGACGTGAATATCCCCCTCCATTTCCCTAAAAGCTCACGGCGGCTCCTCCGTGGTTCCTCCTCCTTCTCTTCGTTTTTCTCAAACGTTCACAACCATACCTCCTCCTATGAAATGGGCGGTCCACCACCTCCTTTTCAGCAACACAATCCCTCTCTACAAGTCACTTCTGACACTGGAATAAACAACGTCTCCCCTTCCCATCCTCCTGGCTTCACGCCTCCTGTTGCTAGCACCTCCATCCCACGTCCAGCAGGCCTGAGCGACGACGCTCTGGCTTACGTCCAAATGTTGGAATAACAGCAAGAGCAAACCAACGCGAACGTTGCTATTCTAAAAATGGAAATGGCCCGAATCAAGGCAAGTAACCGTCCGGCCGCCTCCCATTCTGACTCTCAGGGACGACGCAGACGGCGAGACCTGCCTCCACCTCCTCCCCTTGGTGAAAACGACAACCCACGTCGTATCTCCGTCCACGATCGTTTGGATCCACCCTTAACGGCCAATCAGGTCGAAGGCGCCGCTCGCTTCGGGCAGCAGTCCTTTGATCCACAAACGCCTAGGCGGTGGAATCAGTTTGGGCGGAACGGATGGAAGACGAGAAGGCAGCCCTCATACCGTCTACTCCAGCTCAACGGCGGGGGACGAATACTCCCAGGGTTCCCAAAGCTATGACACAGTTGAGCTCCTTGACAATCCGCAGGCACTGGTTCCCTACGACTCAGGACGGCGAAAGAGCCGAACGTCTTGTAGGAACAGCAAAGACCCTGTAGGGTACGCCGCGGAACCCGAGGAAGCCCCCAACAAAAAGGACAACGACAGACGCTCCACAGATTCTCGAAGCACACAGAAGCTACCTCGAGAAAGAAGTGTGAGCGTCGTTGTTTGGCCAAACGACGATCCATTCCGCCGCAGGGTCTACCGCACCGAACGTCAGCCAGAAAACGTCCAACGGCAGTCTCCTGAAACGGCTAGACGCAACGCAAGTAGGCGTCGGCACGAGGATACGATTGATAAGGATAGGGATCATCGACTTTCCAAACGGTCTCGCAACGACCGCGACGGACGTCCACCAAGGCCGACGCACGAATATCAGTTGAGAAAGTTGACCGAATCTCCATTCTCGGCCAAATTTCAGGCAACGCTGCCGAAGGTCGGTATGCACCTCCCGAAGTTCCAGAAGTTTGACCCAAGCACGACGGAGGCTTATACACACCTCATCAGCTACCGCAGTACCATTTCCTGCGTAACCGATGACGACGCTATTATGTGTAAGGCCTTTCCTTCAAGCTTGGGCTGTCTCGGCTTGTTGTGGTTCAATCAACTGGAAGCAGGGTCCATCCATAGTTTTAAAGAGCTTGAGCGAGCCTTTAACTATCGGTTCATAACAAGCAACAAACAAGCTAAGGAGGAAGATGCCTTGGCGCAAATGAAGAAGCGACCAGGCGAAACGCTTCGGAAGTATGCTGAGCGTTATTGGCAACTGTTCAATGAGATACCCGGTGTCGATCAATACTGGGCTGCCAGGAACTTCAAAAATGGACTGGAAACTGGGAGTAAGATTCTTGATGAGTTGGCGATACGGGCTCCCCACGGCATGAACGAGCTCATGAGGACAGTCGAACAATTCTGTACCTACGAAGAATTTCTTGCCGAACGAGAACTACAAGGAGGACAAACATCCACCGTTTCGCCGAGTCTTCATGTTCCAACACCACAGCTGGCGGCTTCAAAACAAGTGGTAGCCTCGGTACCGAAGAAGCAGGTCAATACCATCAAGGCGGGAAACAAGAAGGCTCCAAAGGCACATGATTACGTTGCTGAGACAACGGTGTTTAAAGAGCCAATTTATTTCCTCCTTAGAACACTGGAGCGAGAACCATTTTTTGTTTGGCCGAACCCTCCAAAGCTGAATACTGAGGAGGGGAATGACAACAATAGGAAGCGATGCTCTTACCACAATGAGCTCGGTCACTATACGATGGCCTGTGCTCCTTACAAAGCACTTCTAGAAAACCTGGCGACTCAGGGTCTTCTCGATGATCATATCGATTGGACAAAGACGCCGAGGCGACAACAGAATAAAGGTGCTCCAAACCAAAACCCTCAGCCAGTTGGAGTCATCAATGTCATCCACGGCCCGGCAACGAAAGCGGACGTCAAAAAGCTTCGGCAAGAACTTGATCTCGCTAAAGATCCTCCCCAAGTCTTTTCCATCGGCAATGCCCCCAAGTGATTGAAGACCCTTGAGCGACCATGGTCGATTACTTTCACGGAACGGGACCTCCAACGCGTCCAACAATCTCACAACGATGCGCTGGTGGTCACGATCCAAATCTCTACCCACTCTGTCAAACGGGTGCTTATCGATCAAGGAAGCTCGGCGGAGGTCATGTACTTGTCTCTCTTTAAGGAACTCCACATCCCAGAGTCTTCTCTTCTTCCAGCAGAGGTCCCCCTAATTGGCTTCAACGGAGCTCCAGTGTGGCCCGTCGGAAAAGTCACTCTACCTGTCATCACTGGCTCACTTTGTTCATCCATGGAATTTGTTGTAGTTGAAGCCCGAGCCCGTACAACGCCATCCTTGGACGCAATTGGCTCCATTCCATCAAAGCCGTTGCCTCAACCTTCCATCAGGTAGTACGATACATCGACGCAGATGGCCGAACGGAAGACCTACTGGGCGATCAGTTGCAAGCCAAGCAATGTTTCGTGTCAGCCGTCGGCAAAGCCCCCAGCCCATCCCATGTTCATTGGGTAGAGGTCCCAGACAAGCCCGTTCTTGAAGACGTTGGCTGTCCTGCCGAACAAAAATCAATCGAAGACCTCGAGAAGATACCGATCAACGACGATGCGTCTCGATACTTCTTGCTCGGATCCGAGCTGCCAGAGGAAGAGCGTCGAGAAACTTTTGACTTTTTACAAAGGCACATTGAAGTCTTCGCATGGTCCCCTTATGACATGCAAGGTATCGACCCACAAGTCATACAGCACTCCCTCAACGTATCAAAGTCTGCAAAACCAGTGATTCAACGGCCGAGACGATCGGCAGCTTTTCATGCGGATGCAGTAAACGAAGAAGTTGAGCGACTACTTGAAGCCGGTGCCATCAAAGAAGTTCAATATCCTACATGGCTCGCGAACCCTGTGGTGGTAAAAAAGAAGAACGGAAAATTACGCGTCTGCGTTGACTATACCAATCTCAACGATGCTTGCCCGAAAGATTGTCTCCCATTACCAAAGATAGATCAGCTCGTCGATGCAACGGCGGGACACGCTCGGCTAAGCTTCCTGGATGCTTACCGTGGCTATCACCAGATAGCAATGAACCCTGATGACATGGAAAAGACGTCCTTCATTACAGCCCGAGGTCTTTTCTGCTACCTCGTCATGCCATTCGGCCTTAAGAACGCTGGGGCTATATTCCAGAGGATGATTTACATACTGTTCGGCCTTCTCATCGGAGAAATCATGGAAGCTTATATTGACGATATGGTCGTAAAGAGTCTTAAAGCCGAAAATCATCTTTCCCACCTTGCTGAAGTATTTGCGATACTGAAAAAGTACAAATTGCGCCTCAATGCCGAAAAATGTGCATTCGGCATAAGCTCTGGAAAGTTCCTCGGCTACTTGGTGACAAGGAGAGGCATCGAGGCGGACCCCAACCAGATAGTAGCCATCCAGCAGCTCAAAGCCCCATCCACCCCTCGGGAGATCCAAAAGTTGACCGGCATGGCCGCGGCCCTCAATCGCTTTATTAGCCGGTCGTCAGACAAATGCCATGTATTTTTCCAAACCCTCAAGAAGAACAGCCGACGAAGTTTCAAGTGGACCTCGGATTGCGACACGACCCTTGCCGAGCTAAAGAGCTATCTGGGCTCCTCTCCACTCCTTGTGAAGCCCCACTCCTTTGAAATGCTGTATCTTTATCTCGCCGTCTCACCACATGCCGTCAGTTCGACGTTCGTCCGGCGCGAAGGAGCCGACGACCAACCAATCTACTTCACTAGCCGAACATTTCTCCCTGCTCAAACAAGATATCTACCGCTGGAAAAACTCCTCCTTGCTTTGGTCACTGCTGCTCGGAAACTCCTCCCGTACTTCCAAGAACATCCCATCACCGTTCTCACCGAATTCCCTTTGAAGAACCTTCTTCGTAAGGCCGATCTCTCCAACCGAGTCTCCCAATGGGCTGTCGAGCTCGCCAATTTTGACATCCATTTCGAGCCTCGGACCGCCATCAAGGCCCAGGTCTTGGCCGATTTTATTGCTGAGTTCACACCCGGAAATCCCGATGAAGAGGCCCTTGTTCGGCCAAAGTACGGCATGCTAGAACAACATGAAGCTTGAAAAACATGGAATCTATTTAGTGGCGACGTTTGGAGAATGCACGTCGACGGCGCCTCGAATAGTAACGGTTCTGGAGCTGGTGTCGTCCTCGTCACCCCCTGCGGTGTCCTCCACGAAAGTGCCATTACACTCAACTTCCCAGCCACGAACAACGAGGCGGAATACGAGGCGCTTCTGGCTGGACTCCGAACAGCTGCACGGTTACAAGTTGAGGACCTGCACGTTTTTTGCGATTCCCAACTCATCGTCAACCACGTGACAGGGAACTACGAGGCTCGGGATCCCAGAATGCTGAAATACCAAGCCACTGCTCTTGAACTGATCAGAAAATTTAAAGGCTTCCATATAGAGCAAATCAATAGGGAGAAGAACGCCCACGCCGACGCTCTCGCTAGCTTGGCTTCGGCATGCAAAGCCACCGACTATCGAACCATCAACCTCGGCGAGATTTCTGAACCAAGCTTCGAGGCACCAGAGGAAGTTCTCAGCGTAACCCTCGGTCCTAGCTGGATGGACGAGATCATCGCTTTCCTAAAAAACGACACACTTCCTTCGGACAAAAAGGAGGCTCATCGCGTCCGAAGCAAAGCAGCATACTACTGGATCTCTGACAGTGGCCAGCTATATCGAAAGAGCTTTACGGGACCATATCTTCGAGTAGTTCATCCAGCCGAGGTCACCACAATCCTTACCGAGCTTCATTCTGGAAGCTGCGGTTCCCATTCTGGCGGTCGCTCACTTTGCCACCAAGCCTTAAGTCAAGGTTATTTTTGGAAGGGCATGAAAAAGGACTGTGAAGAATTTGTTCGTAAGTGCAAGCCTTGCCAACTATTCTCTCCAATTCCAAAGCAGCCTGCTCAGCACCTTAAACCCATCACCAGTCCTTGGCCCTTTGCCCAATGGGGCATAGATATCGTCGGTAAACTTCCAACAGCCCCTGGGGGTTTCAAGTTCTTGATCACAGCCACAGACTATTTTTCGAAATGGGTGGAAGCCGAGCCTCTCGTCACCACAACTGAGGCAGATGTTCGGTGATTTGTTTGGAGGAACATCGTGACTCGATTTGGCGTTCCCTATGCAATTGTGTCCGACAATGGCTCTCAGTTCGTCGGCAAGGAGCTTACCGGTCTCTGTGCTGAATTTGGTATCCGTTTCTTCAACTCCACTCCTTCCTATCCTCAGGGGAACGGTCAGGCCGAAGCTTCGAACAAGACAGTCTGCGCTGGAATCAAACGCCGACTGGATTCCAAAAGAGGACGATGGGCCGAAGAACTACCTCGTGTTCTCTGGGCCTATCGCTCCACTCCTCGACGCTCCACCGGTCAAACCCCCTTTGCAATGGCCTTTGGTATGGAGGCGGTCATCCCCCTGGAGTCACGATTTCCAACACTTCGAACTGAGACTTTTGATCCACAAACCAATGAAGAAGCCGTCGCAACCGAGCTGATATTAGCCGAAGAAAAAAGGGACGATGCCCAGCTTAAACTTGCCAGCTACCAGCAAGAGGTCACTAAGGGATATAACCGTAACGTTCGGCTCAAAAAGTTCAGAGTCGACGATTGGGTTTGGAGGAAGGTTGTCCAGGCCAATAAAAAAACCAAGTTCAAGCCGAATTGGGAAGGCCCCTACAGAGTCATCAAAGAAGTTGGCAATGGTTCCTACAAGTTGGAGGACAAAGACGGTCGGCAGATTGAAAATCCGTGGAATGGTCTCAACCTCAGAAAAGCTTATCTTTGAAATTAGCTGCCTACTTTTTAAGATGAATGTGTTAGCCGATATCATTTGACAAAATTTTGTACTCAACATGTTACTTAATGAGCAGCTCTCTATCTTCACCAGGCTTTACTTATATTTGTTCGTCTGTACCTTCGTCCATACTTCCCCAACGTTCGGTAATTGATCCATCATGTGTTCAAACAACACCTTTATCCACAAACATCTCGTGGCACAGAACGACTTGATGTTCGGCCATTGCAAACCAACAAACTAATCAAGTTTGTTATTCGTTCGGCCATGTTCATACATTTGACTTGAACAAATTGGTCACTAAAACTATTTACTTAGTATTTTGCCTTGGCACAAGGCTGGCATTTGAGCCGAGCCTTATACCAACACAGGGGCTGATAAGAGTAAATAGTAACAAGGAAACAAGCCAGGGTTCTTCACCTTCGGCAAAACAATCAAAATATTTCTAAGGCATAAAGAAGTGTTTGACTCATTCAACACACAACAAAATGAAAAAGCAAACTCCATAAAAAGATGGACTAATCCCATACAATATAGTTCGAACTGCAAAGAGAATTTGTTCAACAAAAACATCAAGTTCAGATCTTACATCTGGCACGGTAAACTCCAGACGCTCGGAGCCGTCCAGTCCAAAAAACAAGTGCAATTACTAAAAAAGACTTAGAAGAAATTCTTGGTAGATAAAAAGGACTACTTCTACGGCAACCGATCGACCAGCTTCGGCGCCTGCAGTTCTTTCCCATTCCAATCACATCCCGGTCTGCCCCTCCTCAACAACCTTCCCCGTTGCTCCCTCAACCCCGCTTTGAGGATCGGCAATTGCCTGAACCAGCATGTCATCTTCATCTTCTTCAGGGGGTAAAGGTTGGCACTCTTCCTCGGTGTAGGGGAGGTCGAGGCTCGGAACGACCGGCTCGGGAAGCTGTTTCAGAAAGCCGAACTCAGGTTGTATGGCCATCACTCCGGCCATAGCGTCGGCCCCAGCAGCATATCCGAGCTTGAAGAAATCTGGGAGCCGAACTTCAAGTTCATCATTGACCATCTTATGGGCGACCTGGGTGTACTCCAGCGCGGCACGTTTGATACCGGCTTCATAACCCTTGGCGTCGGCCTCTCGTAACTTCTCCCTCTCTCCTTCTTGGACTCTCTTCAGCTCGGCGCGAACTGAATCAGCAGCTGCTTTGGCGTCGGCTAGCTCTTTCTTCAAATTTTTCACCTCCTCTACTTTCTCCTTGACCTGCTGATCAGAGGTCCTCCACTTGGCACGGAACAAGTCTCGATCAGTCCTGTATCGCTCTCGTTCGGCGGAGACCTTTGAAGCTTTGTCGTACGCCTTTAAAGCAGCCTGCCCAGCCTGACCAAGAAGAAGAAGTTAGTAAATAAAACAATAACACAAGGAGCTAAGCTTTGAAATCAGAAGACATACCTGCACGAGGTGAGAGCACATCTCGGCTAGACCAGGCATAAGATCCGTAGGCACTTGGTCGTAATCCCTCGGCAAGGCGAGCCCCCTAAGCAGCGTTACGGCAAGGTTCGGTTCCTCCTTTACAGAATCCTTCAAAAGCAGAACCCTACCGTCGGGCATGGTGTAGGATGGGCTAAATTGCCGAAGGATGGCTGCTTCGGTGTCGGGATCAGTAAGGTCGATGTGAGGTTCGGGAATGACTTCTCCTTCCCTATCCTTCAAAGGAGACGTTCGGCTCCTTTCAGCAGATGGTTGTTGAACTGATCCCGATTGAAGGACGTCGGCAGAAGTTTTCTGCCTTTTCTCCCTTTGTTGGACTGTGTCGTCTGGCATCGCTCTGTTCTTCGCCGGGTTGGCGGATTTGGTTGGGATGGTCGGCCTCGGAATGTTTCTGCGAGACATTTTCTCAGCTGATGGTTCAACGACTCTGATTGGAATTGGGATCTCTTTGGGGTGAACCGGTGTTAGCCACTCTTCGGCAGTATATCCAATCTTCGGCAGTTTTACCCCTCGTTGTCGCCTCTCACCAACTCCTTCGGTGATAGTTGGCCCCCTTTTCTTCTACCGAACAATCTCCTCGCTCAGTTGACCCTTCTTTGCGGCCTTACTGGACTCTCCTCCCTCGTCCTTTTTCTTTCTGCCTCTGAGCACACCCTTGTATGATGGGTTATATTCGAGCAAGGTGGGAGCATGTCGACAGGCTTGTGCGAGAAGCGTCTCGTTGGCCTTCTCACGAGAGTTTGTGTTCAGCACCTTCGAGATTGGGCCGAGCTCTACAAAAAGAAATCAATCGTTAGTCAAAACCTTCGGTAAAATAATTGCAGAAAAGAAGTTTGCCATAAAGGAACACAGTCGCTCGGTCTTATCACCTCTCGTGTCTTTAATCTTCGGAATAGCAAATCGTCGGGGTCCATCTCCGAACTCGAAGTTCCCATGAACTTCGAGATAAAAATCGGCCCACTTGTCCGTGTCGGACAAGCCATCAATCAGGGGAGTCTTTTTTGGGCGCGTCGTCAGATACCGACGGCCAGACTTGGCGTGGCGCGACATGGTGTACGTGTAAAAGAGATCCGTCGGCGTGAAGTCCAAGTTTTGGCCCTCGACCAAGGCAATTACCGACATAATGATTCGGTAACTGTTGATCGCGAGCTGGTGAGGGGCTAGACAAAATTTCCATAATATCTCCCTGAGGAAGGGGTTGAGAGGGAACCGAAGACCGGCCTCACAGATCGCCATGAGAGGCACAGTTATATGTTCGGGCATGTGCTGCCGTTGGTCCTTGATCTTCGTACTTTTCACCCGATGAAGAAGCACGTCATTGGGGATATGATATTTCCGACAGAATGCCTCATATTTTCCCGAAACGCCACTGAAGTAGTGGGCGTAGGGACACAGAGACCCCTTGTCGAACAGATCGGCGTCACTCGGCGCCGACGACGAGGCCTCTGCTCCAGACGCGAATCGAGATTCAGCCTCAGAACCCATCCTGGGCTCGGCGTCGGATTTCGTCTCAGGAGTGAATACGATCTCTGGATCGGTTAAGTATTCCTCCTCGGCGTAATCGTAAACCCGCTCGGCGTTTGAGTCATCAGATGGAGGGGATGTAGCAGACATCCTAGTGGAGATTGGGGAGTGGTTTTGGCTTCGGCTTCGGTTTCTTTCTACCAGCTCGTTAATCACTCGACGATCGGATTCGGTCTCCGAGCAACCAGAATCCGAGGAAACCTCGATGACCTCGTGAGCCAGACCTAGAAAAAGAACAAAAGGGCAGAAATGAGCAGTCGGCATCCGCATCGGCAAAAGGAAGAAATAAGGGGGCTCGGTGTACTAATTGGCTCACGAGTCATTTTCTTATCCTAACGGCGGTCACGGCCACCCCTATGCCTAAGTTAAGTGCATGGACTCCCACTGGAGGGAATCACGCTCGGTTAAACAGTTGCTCCTAGTTATCGTTCGGAAGAACTTCAAAACCCCGAATGGGGGCTCGGATGAACAAATTGGGTTTTTGATGGACATCACTGTTCATTCTGGGTTTTTCGACTTTCGTTTTTAACAAAACTTCTCAAAAACTAGATGGAAAATGCAGGAAAAGCAGAAAATAAGTGAAAATAATTACTTACTTGGAGAATCGCTGCTTGGGTCGACGCTGAAGTTGAAAATCTCTGAAGAGATTGAAGGGATTGAAGAACTGGGGCAAGGAGATTTTAGAGAGAGAAACTCTGGAGCGGCAGATAGAGAAACGTAAAAGATCTCTCTCTCCTCGTCCATCGATATTTATAAACGGGCGCTGGCGTTTCGAATTTCCCGCCTCATTATTTCGTCGCCGAACCAAGACCCACTGACAACTCGACACATGGCCGTTTGAAGCTGTCACCGCCTGAAGTCTTTTCGTCTGCCAGGGCGTCTTTTCAACTGACATCCCAGTCCGAAAGTTGACAACTGTCCCCTCTCCAGTACAGCTTCAATCCGACCGTTGCTGCTTCTGACGATGAGCCTTCGTCGACTCCGTCCCGCTCGGCACTGTCAAGAGTCAACCCCTACCGCCTGAATAGCTTCGGTAGGGATTGAGGGGCTATTGTAGTAGGCCGAGCGATGTGGGCTCGAGCCGTGCGTGTTGAATAGAACCTCTTCCTCGACCGGGGAAGCCGTTCCGCCCTTGACAAGCCTCTTTCTCCTTCCTGTCGAATGAGGCTACCTTACCTAACTCACTAACCGTCGGCCTCACGTTCGGTTCTGAACGAGCGTGGGCCGAACATCTGCTCATCAAGATCATGATAATAGTCTCAACCATGACATTGGAGGTGACGTCACCCGAGCAGTTATCTAGGATAAGCATGAGGGCACGTGAAGGTGCCAGCTCACCTCCCAAACGGTTATGAAACCCTACAGTGATGATAGGGTGAAGTCAGCCGACACGTGCCAGGCACGGGTACAACCTTGGAAGCCAAGCTAGGAAATCCCTATAAATAGACCTTTATGCCTCCTGGGGAAAGGTACGCACAATCCAACTCAAAACCCTAGCTCTTCGTTCTC